>JACEFZ010010313.1:75000-80000 GCA_014155875.1 Cepaea nemoralis | reverse complement strand
AAACTATCGCCTGGCAAGACGGCAAGGTGCCAGTCAGTCATTTGGCGATGAAATGGTGGAATTTTGCTTTTCGTTCGCTCGATTAGAACTCGAACGTAGTCTATACACGTGCTGCTACTATTAGTAGTTGCTGCCACTGCCGGTGTATGCATTGGACTGATGTTTGCGGGCGGATTAGCATTCTTTATTACCAGCGTCCCTCGCCACCAGGCGAACCCACTCCGACGTCTGAGATACTTGTAATTTACGTCCGAGAAGCCAACATTTTAGTCCAGCTGATCGATGTATGGGTTGAACCCGCTAACCCGCCATAGCACACCAGCAATTCGAAAGCGAGCCCTCTTATTCTTTAGGCCATGCTGACCGACAATGGTGGAACATCATAAATAGAATTGATCCAGAACACCAATGACCTTGCCCTGTGGCGTGACATGAACCATTTCGTCACTTTACAACACACATATGATCATACTGATCAATACTTACTTTTAACAAAAGACAGGACAAGGAAACTGCACCCATTTGACCCCTAAAGAGATTTGATATATGCAAACAACGTAATCATGCAATACAACCTTAAGATACTTACTTCCATACATTTCAAACAGTCTGACATCATGTCCTTTTTTGGCCAAACTTATAGCTGCCACACATCCAACCTATTGATATTTCAGTAAAATTATGGCACAATTAAATTGGGAAATATTGCAATTTACATTAATATACAAATCAATACTTAAGTTTTTATTAATGTTTTAAAATGTCCTTTACAGAACGTCGCATTCAACCCCAGCATTGTTTTGGCTTTTGTTGATTTATTGGGCAATTTTTTACGTTCAGTAGTTTGCCACTGATTTCTGAACGACCGACGCTCACACCATCTAAAACAACGCAAAGCAGTCTGTTTTCAAACCGCCTGCAGTTTTTTTTTTCGAACCATCTAATAGTGAAACGCGTTCACTGCCCCTAAGCCACAGCACTGAACATTATAAATCCTGTGTACACAATGTAACACTTGATGTACCAACAGTCACTTCTACGAGTAATAGGACATGTTTCGTGGTAAAACTGACAGTCGCATCACGTGACATCTACAGGGATTCGTTGTTTTGAAGATGGAACAAAATAACTATGTAAATCAATTCTTGTAATCAAAATCATAAGTCACCAAGCTGATGCCGAGATGGCCGGTTCAACCCCTGTCAGTTGAAGGAACATTTTCACTGCTCTTCCTTGACTTGGGGACGTAAATTACAAGTACCCCTGAAGTCGGAGCTGGTTCTCCTGATGGCGAGGGACACTGGTAATAGGGAAAGCTAATCCACACGGGAAAATGAGGCAAGTGCACTAGAAGAAGTAGCATGTGTATGGACTACGCTTGAGTTCAAAGGGAGCGAACGCAAAAAAATGTCACTAAGGAACTCGATAGATATGAAATAGCAGGGAACTCGATAGATATGAAATAGGCGTGAACTCGATAGATATGAAATAGGCGGGAACTAGATAGATATGAAATAGGCGGGAACTCGATAGATATGAAATAGGCGGGAACTCGATAGATATGAAATAGGCGGGAACTCGATAGATATGAAATAGGCGGGAACTCGATAGATATGAAATAGGCGGGAACTCGATAGATATGAAATAGGCGGGAACTCGATAGATATGAAATAGACGGGAACTCGATAGATATGAAATAGGCGTGAACTCGATAGATATGAAATAGGCGGGAACTCGAGAGAGATGAAATAGGCGGGAACTCGATAGATATGAAATAGGCGGGAACTCGATAGATATGAAATAGGCGGGAACTCGATAGATATGAAATAGGCGGGAACTCGATAGATATGAAATAGGCGGGAACTCGATAGATATGAAATAGGCGGGAACTCGATAGATATGAAATAGGCGGGAACTCGATAGATATGAAATAGGCGGGAACTCGATAGATATGAAATAGGCGGGAACTCGATAGATATGAAATAGGCGGGAACTCGATAGATATGAAATAGGCGGGAACTCGATAGATATGAAATAGGCGGGAACTAGATTGATATGAAATAGGCGGGAACTCGATAGATATGAAATAGGCGGGAACTCGATAGATATGAAATAGGCGGGAACTCGATAGATATGAAATAGGCGGGAACTCGATAGATATGAAATAGGCGGGAACTCGATAGATATGAAATAGGCGGGAACTCGATAGATATGAAATAGGCGGGAACTCGATAGATATGAAATAGGCGGGAACTCGATAGATATGAAATAGGCGGGAACTCGATAGATATGAAATAGGCGGGAACTCGATAGATATGAAATAGGCGGGAACTCGATAGATATGAAATAGGCGGGAACTCGATAGATATGAAATAGGCGGGAACTCGATAAATATGAAATAGGCGGGAATGTTTCGTTCAACGTTTTATCGACAAACTAATCAAGCATTGTTCAGTGTGCTAGAAAAGTTTTTTTTTTTTTTTAACAGCACCCTGAGTCAGAATTAAACAACAAATAAACATTTACGAACATCGACATACATCTTCTTATTCCTTCTCCTCTCATCTTCCCTCCACCCCCCCCCCCCCCCCCCCCCCATTCTTCCCCATCCAATTCTTATTCTTCTCCTCCAATGAAACTACGCTGAGCAAATAACAAAAAGGCAGTCTCTTGTAATCGTGTACATCGCAGTGAGCACATTACCATGATCGAGTTTATAGCGTTTTAGGTCATGGCAGGATTATGGATAATGCGCGGTCTGTACGAGGAGACCGTGAAAAGTGACCCGCCAGGAGCGTTGGTCACTAACGCGTGGTAAGCGCTCGGGACATTTGCAAAAGGACAAAACGTCGCTTTCAAATCAATTGGGCTTGAGCCACCGCCGAGACTAGACGTTGTTCCTGGATCCCTAGCACGGCCACACAATTTGCCGCTACATTATTAGTTAGTTGATAGACGTTGTGTATTCTCTAAGTGTTGGTATGAGCAGTAAGCGTGTGGATAAATGACATTGTTTATAAATGACGGTGTTGACAATACTTAGAGATAATAAACAAGTGGATAGAGTGTTCGTGTGATGTTCTTGAGGAAATGTTGAGTTCTGTTTCGAATAGCAGGTTGGTATCAAATGTAAAATGGAAGAGAGGAAGTACAGCCTAATACAATAGTAGAGATAGCGATGATGAGAAGACCACGCCATCATATTGAGAGATAAATAAAATGGTGCAGAAGTACGCCCACACAGAGAAGATGTGCAGGTTATAGAAAGGACGAGCTGTCCGCACATGAGTTGCTACGAACGCAGAGTCATCAAGATCGTAATCTCGACTATGAAGTATAAGATCATGGGTATCAACTCATATTGTGGATGCCTATATATCATCATCTGCCAAGAACATCACGCATCAGCCATTGACGTAGTAATAAGCGACTTGTCGCCAAAGGCACACACGGGGAACTCGTAAAGAGGAGTTTGAAACATCCGGAAAAGATAGCCCTAGACAGAATCAAGAAAAGCAGAAAGAGAAAGAAAAATAAGAACTTGAGCAAAGAGAACACCTCTGAAAAAGCTACTAAACAACTATTAGTGGACAGAAGGAGTACTGAAGAGAGAATTTGAGTTAGTATACCCCGGATAGCAAATAGGATTATCATACGATAGTCAAACGGTAACCAACATTGACCAAAACAAACGGAATGGGAATAAAGGTCAACAACTGGAAATAAATATACAACATACCAAAAACGCATTCCAGAATCGAAATGGCAAGGAAATTTCTGATACACATGCCTACCTTCACTCCGGGCATAATGGCTTGTGGGAGGGTAAAAGATGCTCATGCTTATGCATGAATGAGGAACTGCTTGAGGATGTCCGATGGACATTTGAATCTCATAGCACAGAGAGACACAGATTACACTTCGGTACTCTGAAATAAAAAGGAGATTGGGGATACACGCCGTCCAGGTTGTGGGAAGAGTATGTGAATATATCTGAATTTGGTTTAACAATTAGCAAAATGAAGACACAGATTATGTCACAAGGTGCACATGGGGTACCATCAATCTGTATTGACGACGCCGAACTAGAGATGGTAGACCATTTTACATATCTAGGATCAGTGGTAAATAGCAAATTATCTCTAGATCAGGAAATCAACATCCGGATTGGTAAGCAGCAACAACAATGAACAGGTTCAGAAAAAGAGTCTGGGAGAACAGGAAGCTAACTGCCAAAACAAAAGTCCTTGTCTATCAAGCCTGTGTCCTTAGTACTCTTCTTTGTGGCAGTGACGCCTGGACAACTTACTCACACCAAGAGAAACGTTCAAACAGCTTTCATATGCGGTGTCTGCAAATAATTCTTGGTTTTAAGTGGCAAGACAAAATCACAAATACTAAAGTATTGGACAGATCAGGTTGTGTGACGGTTTATTCCATGCTCAGTCTTCGTAGACTTAGGTGGATAGGACATATTAGGAGGATAGATGATGGTAGAATACCAAAGGACATCGTGTTGATGAATTACAGATGGGTAAGAGATCTCAAGTCGGCCTCCACTACGATACAAAGATGTGTGTGTATGGGACATGATTGATACAGGCATTGATAATGCACATTGGGAGCAAGTCGCCCCTGAACGTGTTGCATGGAGGGCAAACATCAGAAATGGAATAAAGACAAAGGAGAAAAATATTGCAGATATGACACACAACGAGCGTGTGAGACGTAAGATGGTGCATGATGGTGGAAATGACCACGTGTTCACATGCACCCACTGTGAACGAACATTTACAGCGCGAATTGGCCTTATTAGTCACATTCGCTATCGCCATGGGTAAAAGTGATTATGCCTTTTTGAAGCACAAACTATGGTCTATCAAGTCGGCAAGGTGCCAACGAATTATATATATATATATATATATATATATATATATATATATATATATATATATATATATATAACACTGCACCACAGAGGTCCCATAGTGTCCTGACAA
>JACEFZ010010313.1:12500-65000 GCA_014155875.1 Cepaea nemoralis | reverse complement strand
AGTATTACTAAAGCTGGAAGTGTGACTGGGATTCACCCGGGGTCTTCAGTCATTGCATTAACGCTATTTCATATATAGAATTAATAGTATTTAAGGAATAATTATGACTGGAACATCCTTAGGGCCATCAATCAGTTCATCTGTAAAAGGTAGCAGATAAAGACATAGAAGACACAAGTGCCTAGCACTATTACCAATGGTTTAATACGTTTAGCTCCATGGATAAAGGAGGATAAACAATCATGCCATTTATATGATAACTGACTGAGAAAAGTTCCGTTATTTTGGATGTCACAATAATCGGAATAAATTTACATAGTGGGCAGGCAATGTTAGAATCATTTATATGATAACTGACTGAGAAAAGTTCCGTTATTTTGGATGTCACAATAATCGGAATAAATTTACATAGTGGGCAGGCAATGTTAGAATTCACCTCACAAGCAAACGCTGTTGCTGAGCAACCAGTGACAAGCAAGCAGACAGAGCGTCTATGCACCCCGCTGGTTATATTATTATTTATCTGCGGCAATTGTAGGGACATTTTAATAATAACCATGGTTGTCTTTTCATATATTCTGGTAGAGGCGTCGGGGGACAGAGCGGATTGATATTTTGTTTAGATAAAATAGCAAGAGCTTTAATTGGGCATAACCCGGATTAATGATAGAATCCTCACTATCTGACTTAGAGACCATCCAAAATACATAACTCTCATACAGATATATGCACCTACATCAACAGCAGAGGAGGACGAAACTGAAAATTTTTACAGTACACCGCAAAACACATTAGATAAGATTGGTTATAATGACATAACAATAATAATGGGAGCTATTAATGCAAAAGTAGGTACAGGAATAGCTGAAAATGAAAGACACGTTTTAGGAAAATTTTGGATTGGGAAACATAAATGATGCAGGTGACAAATTATTTTAATTTTGCACAGAAAAATTAGTTAACGATAGCTAACACACTTTTTAAACAACACACAAGAAGACTCTTCATATGGAAGTCCCCTGACAGAACTACCAAAAACCAAATGGATTTCAAGCATATCATCGGCAAAAACCCAACGAAGTGCACACTGTGATATCAGATCATCAGTTATTAGAAGCAGATGTGAAAGTAATCATCAAAAGCTTACCCGAGAACCAAGGATACATCGTTTTGATCTCACAAAAATGCCAGACGCATACAAAGTAGAATCGCTTTGGGGTCTTGATGTCTATACAGGGGGAATTGGCAATACAAGCTATAGATATCTTGATAACAGTAGTCACAGGTTTAATTCCGACCAGGACTAAGCAACATAAGCCATGCATTGCATCAGACACGATAGAGTTAATAAAACAACGAAGGGAACTGAAACAAAAAGTAGGAGAAACCGATAACAGCAGGTGAAGTATAAATCTTTAATCTTTATAGAAATAAGAAAGAACACAAGAAAGGACAAAAACTAATATTTACAAGGTTATTGTACTAGAATAGAGTAATATCATAAGAATGGAAGGGATTACGAAATGTTCAAAGAAATGACAAGAACTGTGCAACCTCAATTAAATGCTATCTGTGACAAGTTGGGAAATACCTTAACAGAGTCTAAACAAATTCTAAATAGATATCAGGAATACTGCAGTGGAATGTATGATATGAATGACTGTGACAATATGAATGAGATACTTGAACCAAACACAGCTGAGACAGAACCTGAACCCTCATTAGATGAAATTGTATGGGCAATAAAGAACCTGGCATCCTGCTGCGATGACGATCCTAACTCTCAGCCATAAGCAGATAGAAAGGATGGAAAGGATACAGAACGAAGCTATGCGTTTTATTCTTGGATGTACAAGAGATACAGCATGCAGGGTGATGCGCTACCTTCTTGATTTTCCAACCATGAGGGACAGAATACAAATTTGCCAAGTACATGCCTATCTCAGAGTCAACGCAAACATACAACATCCACTGCATAGCGAGATTAAGAAGGTAAAGGGCAGCAGGTAAAAAAGAGGAAAGTCGTGGACGGGTCAAGCCTAACACTTTCTTCTGCAGATATGTTCACTTGAGGACTTAGAACCTGGGGAGAAGTGGGTACAAGTGCCAACAGAGTTCTGTACATCCTTTTCAGTGTGCATCCAACTAGACAAGAAATGCAGACAAGAAAATCCAGCTGCTGTGGAGGCGGAAGTAGGCTACAGGCCCTGATCTTCAAGAATTCTTTAGAGGATGATTCTGTCATTTACACGGATGGGTCATCCGAGTAGTGAGAAGTTCATGGGCCTTTACGGCTCAGGCCGGAGGGAAAATTGTGATGGAAGAATCTGGCGCTTTTGTTTTTACCACAAGCAGCCTGACTAAGGAAGTCATGGCAGTAAGTAAAGCAATAACATGGCTCAAGACGCAGACATTTAATCGGCCATGTGTCCTTAGTGACTCAATGAGTATGCTCAGAAGGATAGAGATGGCGTGGGTCCGAAGAGAGTGGTTGCTGTCTCTGGAGCGGTCTCGGCTGGAAACGATTAGTTTTATCTTCGTGCTACGGCATGCGGGTGTACAAGGGAATGAGCAGGCTGACAGGCTTGCAGGTAGGGCTACTATGGAAGGCGGACGAGCCATGGACCAGGCAGACATTATGAATGCCCTACGAGAAGTAAGACGTTTACGAAAACCATGCGATGAATGGGAATCTACAACCATGATAGATCAGGCTGCGAGAACAGCAAGTTAAAAGAGGTGTGGCCAAACAAGAACACTTCGCAGGAAGCCAAAGAAGAGTAATAAACCAACACAGAACTGGCGTCGTTAGCCGCTACACGCTGCGGGATTTGCTGATGCGGGATCCGAGCACTTATGGACTGAATGGTTCGATGTGCAATGAGGATGATCTGTCGACTAACTATCTAACTAACTAATAAAGAAGCTGAATAATGGTGAAAAGATGAGATACCAGCTGAACTAATTAAAGCGGGAGGAGAAGTAAGCATACAAATCTATCACGCATTATGTAAAAATATATGGAAATATGGTATATGGCCAAAAGATTGGAAGAGAACTATCTTCGTTCCAGTATCAAAAAAGGGCAACCTGAAATTATGCGCCGACTACAGAACTGTTGCCCTGATCAATCATGCAAGTAAAATTCTATTAAAAAGCATAATGGGAAGACTTCCTAAGAAATTAAAGAGAGATGAACATGGTTCAAGCTGGATTGAGACAAGGAAGAGGAACAAGAAATCGCACACTCAACATGCGTATAATAACAGAGAAGTGCAGAGAATTTAATGCAAACCTATTATCATGCTTTGTAGATTATTCAAAGAGCTTCAAGTACCTAGGAAGTATAATATCATCAAATGGCAGATCAGAAGACGAGATCGAAAATAGGTGCAATAAGGCAAATCAACTCATTGGACAAATGGCACCAATACTAAAGAACAAACATGTATCAATAACTACTAAGAAAGCACTTTACAACACAATCTTCCTACCAACTCTGTGCTACCAATGCCAAACCTGGACAATGACAGAAAAAGAGAAAAGAAAAATCACAACAACAGAAATGAGGTTCCTGAGAAGAATACTCAACGTATCAAGAAGAGATAAGATCAGAAATGAAGAAATCAGGACTAAAGTGGGGGTTAAAGCTGCTCTAGATTTTATTAGAAAGCGGCAAGTCAAATGGTTTGGCCATGCAAGTAGGCTACCAGTCAACAGCATGCCACAACAAGCAATGATGTACAGACCAGATGGAAACAGAGGAAGAAGCCGACCACGTAAACGTTGGACGGAGGGAATAACAGAATCCATAGGAATGTCGATATACGAAGCCCATAACCGGGCACTCTCACGAAGTTTATACTTCACCTCGACACCGCAAGGTACAAGAGGAACATGATGAGATGAGATGAGATGAGTAGATTATTCAAAAGCATTTGACTGTGTACAACATCAGAAACTTTGGGAAACCACGAGGAAAATGGGCTTTTCATCACATGTAGTGCAGACCAAATGAAAGCAGAGGAAGAACCCGACCACGTAAGCGATGGACGGATGGAATAGCAGGGTTCATAGGAATATCGATACATGAAGCCCATAAGCGGGCACTCTCCCGTTGTTTATACTTCACCTTGAAAGCGCAAGGTACAAAAGGAACTTGATGAGATGAGATGAGATGAGTTGTACAACTCATAAAAATGCTCTATCACGACCAACAAGCAGGAGTCAGACATCATATTTGTTTGACATCAAGCAAGGAGTCCGTCAGGGATGTGTGCTGTCCCATTATTTGTTTAACCTGTACGCCGAAAATATAATGAGAAATGTCAGAGATGATATAACCAAGGAGCAATATGATTCCCTAAATATTGGTGGTTATGAAATACAAGATATTTGATATGATGAATGATACAGTGCCGGTCTTCCTGGCTAAGGTGTTAACGACTTTCTCCTGCGCGAGATTCGGTAGCGGATCGTGTAGCGTTAGTTACTTACGGGGGTATGTGAGCCAGTCGCTCAGAAAGCAATGGCAAACTACTGAGCGTAATCTTGCCAAGAAATCAACAACAGAGGTAAAATGCAGGTGTTGACAGCGATGTCCTGTAAATAGGATATGCGAAAAAATATGATACAGTATTACCATCCACATCACAGAATGGTATAGAAAAACTAATAACCACAACCCAAAAGAATGGTGAAAATCACAACTTATATCTTAACATATCAAAAACAAATGATTGATTGATTGATTGATTTAGGAACCGACATCACAGCATTCAGGGCATTCCCATAAGCGCTCCGTCCCCATCATCACAAGCCAGCGAAGAGTTCCAACCCCAATAGTACCAGTAGCAATCTGATTATATGTGCGTCTCGCCTTTCCTCTAAGTGTCGAACATCGGCCAGATCCCCTCGTCACGCTGTCGCATTCTTGCCAGACCATGGTGATCCATTTGCTCCTCCGAGGTGTACACGTGCTCCCACGTCTGCCTTATCATGCATCAATACTCCACCAAGTTTTGCAGAGCCAGCCAATCTGTCTTCCTGTTCATTCCCCAATACACCAGCATGACCCGGAGAAAATATCCAGACGATGCTTGCCACCCGTGACTTCCGAAGCGAAGCAAGCCACTCGGCACGAAGCTTGCCAGTCCTCGCCCTACTCAGCATGCTTTCTGAGTCAGTTACAATCAAAAACAACGATAACGCATACAGCTAAAACTAATATGGAGAAAGACATATATGTTAATGAGGAAACATTGGAGGTGGTGGAAAATTTCGAATATCTTGGGTCATTAATTATTAACAATGCTGACATAATGAAAGAAATTAAAAGAAGAGAATCTATTGTTCTTCGAAAACTAAAACAACTGAATAAATTGTGAAGTGGGACAGATAGACCTACAAACATTTGATTTAAGAGCATGCATCCTTCCCATTGCGACATATCCCTGTGAGACCTGGACACTTACTAAAAAAAAGCTTACTAAATATAAGTAACTTTAAATATAAATGGTAAAGACAGCTTCTAAGAATATCTTGGATATAGAAAAGAACGAATGCATCCATGCGACAAGAGCTGAATATTGAAGAAGATTGGCTACTAAAGATCATAAATCAATGAAAATTGAGATATTTTGGTCATTTGAAACATCATGATAGTTTGGAGACAACAATAATAGAGGGGTATATGCCCAGGAAGAGAGGAAGAGGAAGGCCCAAGAGAAGATGAGTGCAGGATGTGGCGGATGATCTCCAGATGGGCTTATCGGACGCGGGACATCTTGCTTATGATCGAGAAGTTTTCCAAAATGCTGTTAGGGAGAGAGGTTCTGCAAAGGACATGTTACTGAATGAATGAATGAATGAATGAATGAATGAATGAATGAACTGTACTGTCAGATGATATGAAATCGCTAAACAGCAACCCAAAAAACTAGCTCACTAGATGTACGTGACCTGACCCCGGCATACTTCGATTTCACACGATAATTGCACAGTGTGAAGGGGGATAAACAGTTGTACAATTCTGGAGTGACAATGGATTACACTGGCATGGAAACACTAAATTTAGAATTAGCTTGCATATAGCCGGCTCTGTGTCTAGGGTTTACGAACGAAATTCGTAATCCTGCATACCGCGTTTGAAACACAGCTACGGGCGATTTGGCATTCTTGTCTGCATTGACAGATCCGTGCATGTATATGTTCTATAAATATTTATCTTGGTCTACCCCTTTCTTTTTATCCCAATATTTCACTGTCTAGTTCTCTTTTTAATGCTTTTTCGTGACCAAGAATGGACCTAGCCAGGATAACTTTCGCATTGTTATTACTTGTATTAGTTTAAGATATTATCCGAGATCTGTTATATTATTTACAACTTGTTCATTGGTAATTTTGTTTCCAAATCCAGCTGATTCTTGTCAGTTCTTGTAACAACAACCTCCCCCTCCCCGTTCCATAACACCGTATGACAAATTTCGACGCATTTCTCTCTCTCTCTTTCTGGTCAGCGACACAAATACCGGCCAGGGTTTTCCCGCTAGGGTATTCCCGTTTCTCGATATTTTATGTTTTGCATGCCCTGCCTTTGTTTCTTTTTATGGGAATATTTTATCAAGTAGGTTAATGTTGTCCATGCCACGCCACAATCACAATATCATCATCATCATCATTACCACCCAGTAGCTTACCCTATACAACAGTCTTTCGAAATCTCCCCCCCCCTCCTTTCTCTCTCTTCTCTCTCCCCCTCTCTCTCTCTCTCTCTCTCTCTCTCTCTCTCTCTCTCTCTCTAAAGCCAGATGCACTGCCTCTGTTATCATTCGTCCTTACCTCCTATCTACAACAACAACAACAAACAAACAAACAAATAAAACTGTCATTTACTGCCAGTATAGTACCTTAGGTGTGTGGCGCGCGGGGCGGGGGGGGGGGGGGGTTGGGGGGGGGTCTTGAACCCGATGAATGAAGGCCGCCTGGCTAGTGCAGTCGCCGCGAACTGTGCAGGTTAGAGTTTTCTTTTTTCCCCCCGACACAACAATCCCTTTCAAATTAATTTCCGAAACGTGGCCGATTCTGTCACAGAATTATTAATCTGAGGCTGGGATAGACCCTAATTATAATCTCTCTTCTGAGGTTGAAAGGAGTAGAGGTAATAGAAAACGACCAACGACTTCTGCTTTAATCATATGCAAATGATCTATTACATCTTGAATGCATTTACTATGTGTCCTCTTCTTTACTGCTTCCCCGGTACATCGTCTTCCAAAATGATCTTTTCCGGATTTTCAAGTCTTTTACATGACAAATATATTTTATTTTCCTCAATTTTATTATGTACAGTTAATTTTATTCTGTTCAGTCTTCTTCAGTATATGGTGTTTGTCCATCAATAATGCTGATGAACATTCATTTCATCCGGTGGGGTTGAAAGTTTGTAGCCGTGAGTTCTAAGATGGTTGGTAAGGCCTCTTTTGGCTTGAAATGTTCTTTGACAATGTGGGCAAAGATTGCTTGACGTTCCAGGAGGAGGTTTTTCTGTCCAGCCTATTTTTTTTCACAGCCCTTGTAGTCCTGGTTGCTTTACAAGTAACTACAGCCTAGCGTTCATCAATATATAGTTTGTGTAGGATAGGACTGTTTGTACTCTTCCCAGCCAATGTGTGGTTAGTATCCTTCTGTAACACTTATATTCAAACAAGCAACAGCGTCTGTCAACTGAGTTGTTACACGTCCAAGTGTTTACACCCGTGTGTTGCCATGGGGATTATGCCCGCTGTTAGGACCCTATCTTGTTATTGTCTGTTCTAATCCATGCAGCTCTTACTTACTTTGGTCTTTGCAGAGCAATGTTTATTTTTTCCAAACTTTTATTTTATACAAAGCAGTGTGTATTAATAAGATGTAATGTGTGTTTCTTTTGTTTGAATATATTTAGATCAGAGCTTTGCCGTTTGGTAGTGTTAAGTGACAAATGTGTGAATAAACAAATACATCTCATACATACTAGCATCTTTCAATATAAATTATTTCATACTTCAAGTATTCTCATTCACACTTAGTTTTATTTAAACATCATACTTCAAGTATTCTCATTCACACTTAGTTTTATTTAAACAAGTATAACGGTATCACAGAATCTTTCGTACTCCAGGTATTCTCATTTACATTTGCTTTCTGAAAATGGTACAATTGTTATTGTTTAAATTTCTGCAGCCAGTCACAGCATGGTAAACATTGATACTCAAAACTGGTCATGTTCTGTGATTTCTTCCCGTTGATAAATGATCTGACACGCACCTTTTATCTGTTGTCATTATATTATGTTTATTTTGTTGCATTGAGATATACATTTTGTATTTCCTTTTGCTCTTACACTTTATGCCTCCCAATTCTTATTTGTGATATAATAGAAATACTATATTATCATCATTGCTACAGTCTACACGGTCAATATTCACTATTATATTTATATTTCTTATATATATTAGTGTTGGAACTCTTCGCTGGTTGCTGAGGATGGGGACGGAGCGCTTATGGGAATGTCCCGAATGCTGTGATGTCGATTCCTAGATCAATCAATCAATCAATCTTATATTTCTCGTGATTTATTTTTCAATATATATTTTAAACAGATAAGGGGGAACAAATGCAGTCATACCTGACTCCCTGTTGTATATCAAATCAGTCAGTTGTATCATCACATCTTCTTTTGGCTGCCTTTTGTTCACAGTAGAACGTTTTAATGATTATATATCAATTTTAACGGGAAGCAGATTTCTATCATCCCGCTCCATAATTAACTATCCATGTTCAACGCAGTGAAAAAGTTGGTGTTGGTGTAAGGGTTAGGAGGTATCGAGAGAAAGACCGACCACCACTTCGTCCGTGCACTCGGCCAACAAAATGTGATCCTCCTAACACTTCAAACACCCACAACAGATTCTTGCTGCGGCATTTGTGGTTGTTTTTTTCTAACACAAACAAATGCCTTTGAGTACTAAATAAAGCAAGAGCTTAAAGTCGCTTAAAAATCGAAAGGATCGACTTCATTGCACCAGGTTTTATCCCATTTGGCTCGGTCTCTTTGTCTCTTTCCGCAGGGCGGACTGCCCAAAAAGTGTCGCACAAAGCAGAAACTCCATAGCTCCAGCGACAACCCTCATGAGTCTCCGCGTAAAAGGCACTCGTGAACCGAAAGACGTAACCCGGAATCGAACCCACAGCCTTCGGCGCTCGAGACAGATGGCTTGACCAATTCGCCACGGAGACTCTCATAAAGCAAGAGCACGGATTTATATTGTGCTCACTTTTATGTTAAGAAGAAAAATGCACCGATGCCGTTATTTGAGATCCAGCAGGGAAACAAAGAACACAAACACTTCATACTAGACCTGGCAAAGACGATAGTTGCATGTCTGATTAAGTTTTTTTAGGGACGGAATGGGTTCGTAACTACAATGTCCGCCTCCATCTCGAGCATATTCCTGGTTCGATTCACTGTGTGGATTATGGGATATTTTAAAAAAAATATAAGAAGAACAATAGCATACTACACGCCCTCAATCTTGGAGTGATGGATCGACTGTGTAGCCTCCTCGGAAAAGGGCTAAAGATTTAGCGTACGCTAAATATTCTTTGGCCGTGAGTAAAAGGAAAACAAGAAGGTCAAATTGGTAATATTTTAAAATGTAAAGAATTTACCCTAAAATTAATAAACTTATAGAATGCATGATTCAGGTAGCCGAGGTAGAATAGTGTCTAGACGCTGGTTAGTCATCTGGTGGTTACGAGTTCGTTCCGCATCGGGGGAGATTCGGATTTTTAAAACAAAAATTGACATGAGCCCCAAGGTCGATCCCGGATATGAGTACAAGGAAATGTCTTAGGAGATAAAGGCGGCGGTGTGATACTGACCACATCACTCACCGAGTGAGTTACAAAATGGACCTAGCATGAAACGCCCATTGTTAATAAAAAGGGTCTTTTTTCCTGTTCGTGTGATTCTGTTATATGCATATTTGGATTCTTATCGGTGCTACGGAGTTCGTGCACTTTCCTGAGATTCCCGTTTATGCTTCTATGAAGGAGACAGAGACATTTATGGAGATATCTATGTGCTATCAAACTGATGCTTTACCAAATACAAACATGTAAAACCAAAATTTAAAAAAATTGGGAAAACGGATTACCACAAAACCAACAATTGAAAATTACAAACATCATCCTCATTAAGAAAAAGGTTAAACAAGGGTAGTTTCATAGTGGATAACTACCTTTTGATGTGTAGTATTAAAATATTCTGCTTAAAATTCTGGCAAGTACTTGATAACCCTTTTTATAAGGCTCGGCCGAAGCCAGATCCGTAGTGGAGATCAAATAATGATCATGCCTCTGCTAGGAATTGAACAATAACCACGTTCTTCAAAATAAAGCGAACTATCCACCATGCCTTCATGGCTACTCCAAAATGATAAGGAAGAGCAAATAAAAAATTAAAACGTCTGTCTTTGTGAGTAGGTATGTTTATGCGTGTGTTTACATGTGTATACGTATGTGTGTATATATGTGTGTGTGTCTGTCTGTAGGTAGATAGGCAGTTAGGTAGGCAGGCAGGCAGGCAGGCAGGTAGGTAGGTAGGTATGTAGGTAGGTAAGAAGATAGGTAGGTAGGTAGGCAGGCAGGCAGGTAGGTAGATATGAATTATGTATGTATATATCCGCCTGTCTGTCTGTTTGATGTATGTATGTATCTATCTGTCTGTCGATCTGTATCAGTTTGCAGTAAACTGTTTTAACACTAAATATACTGGCCACGTATTACACCAGGAATTTCCATAACCTACAGCAACCCGAGTAGGCGAGCACAGCTACCCCCAGGCAAACCATTCCCGGAAACAGCAAATACCCAGAATTAATGCAGACAGCTTTCTTGTGCAGTACTTTGATCCTGTACTATTTACCTTCGCAGTTTATTATCATCATCAAATACCTCGCCTACTGACGTGCGATCATCCTTCTGCATCAGCTTTCAGTTCGTTTCAATTCGTATTATGTACACAAAAACTGGCCGACTTCCTAGCCTAGAGGTTAGCAACTTTTCTCCGTAATCTCGTATACTCTCGTAAGTAACGTGACGACGGTGAGAATCAGAAGTGGTTCGAATTGCGTCGGTAACTTACGGGGTATGTGAACCGGCCGGTCAGAAAGCAATGGCAAACTACCGAGCGTAATCTTGCCAAGAAATCAACAATCAGCTGAAAGATGCTGATGTTGACAGCGATGTCCTGTAAAGGATATGCACACCTTTAAAACACAAAAACTGACAATAATATTCTCTCGTTGTCTTCCACTGTCCCTAATTCGGTCAATGTTTCAGCATGATTCAGTAGTTACTAGTTTGTATTTCTCTTCGCAATCGCGACAATGATTTAGTCAAAAGATATTAATATATTTAATGACCCTTTGCCTGGTCTGTCTGTATGTCTGTCTGGCTGTTTGTCTGTGTGTATGTGTATGTGTATGTACATGTATGGTAAGTAAAGTGCCGTAGTCGAACTTTGCATATGGTACTAGACACATATTTTTATAGACCAACCGACAAGCAGTGAATGATGTGGTCATTGTCAAGCCGGCAGGCTTTATTTCCCAAAAGATTTAATGGTACACGATTTCTAGGCACGACCAAGCCCAGGTCAATTTGTAAACTTTCTTCCAGATGCAGATTCGAACTCAAGACGTATTAAAGAATCCTTTACTTTATCTTTATTAAGTTATCTGAGAATAGAATCATTAGAAAAGAAATATAGATCAGATTAAACGCTAGCTACTTATATATGATGAAATCTATACGCACACCAGGATTCTAAACTTCGTTCTTCGGGACAAGACCACAGACCAGGTGCAATATTTTGATGTTCGTGTGAGATAGCGAGCCATGACGGTCATGCCTATCAGCATGGCACATGATGATGATCCTTTCAAATAGCGCCTTAATGAAGAAAGAAAAGGTGTACTTTAACGCACGGCCAACTATATGCTCAAATGTACTAGGTACGATCGAATTAAACCCGACGCAATATCTATATTACAAAGGTATTACAGGTACGTGGTGTTTGTAAAGCCTCACTACACTTTGTATTTAGAACAAATTTGAAAAATGGCGTACATGATGTCATTAAACAATATGCCCCACAGTCCATTGTGACGCAATAACCACACCTACATCAATGTGAGTCAGCAAGGGTTTCAGTAGCTCATCATTATCATATGCCAGGCCGATAAACGTGGGCAGTCATGTTTTGCCATCATACACGATCACCAGAGTCGTAGATCAGCTCTGTGTTTTTGTTTCGACCATGTCATATGACCAAACCATCCAGGTATTTACTTCTCTGCCTTCCCCTTGTTCTTTTCCCCTCAGACTTGCAAGTTATCACTAACGTGCTTAGACAATCTTGACTGTTTATGTCTAATTTTTATAATCAGTTCACGGTTTTCATTTGCTCCTTGTTGACTTGCTCATTCTTGTTTTTCTGTCTGTTCGCAGTATTCTTAGCAGTTTTCCTCAGAAACCACATAACTACTGCCATTATATATTTCTCAGCTTGCCTACTCATTGTGTACGTTTCACATCCATAAAAAAGTGCAGGTTCTATGTAGCACATAAACACTCTTTTTCTAGCTGCAATTGACAAGCAGATTCTGCTCATTGTCTGAAATCAATACTGTAACATCTGCATAGCTAATGTTATTGATGTTATGTCCTCAAATGGTGGTTCCTCTCACATCTTCTAAAGTTCTCATAATATTCTCACTGTACATGGAAAAGAGATGTGAAGACATCATACGTGCCTGTTGCACACCTCTCTTAATAGTCTGACATTGACCTAATTCATTATCAAGCTTTATAGGCAGCTTGTTATTTCCAGTATATGTTTTTTACAAGTCTAAAGTCTTGCCCATCAATTTGTAGAGCTGCAAGCATCTTACCATGTCGATTTGTCTCACTTTATCGAAAGCCTTCGTGTAGTAAGTGAAGAAAAGATGTAGGTCTTAGTTTACTTCTATTGCACTCTGTATACGGTTCTCAGCAAATACACAGCTTTTCAGCCTTCACTGTACTCTTACATTCAACAAACACACATTGTTCTTCCCCTATTTCGGGTTGTATTTTCTTCCTAACTCTTTGCGTGGTGATTCTAAGCAAAATCTTCATGATGTAGCTCATTATGCTAATTTTTCGATGTTGATCTCATTCCAACGCTCCTGATTTCTTCGGGGATGAGATATTTCTGCAGTATCATATATTGTGTCAGCAGTCTGATGACCTGTCCTATTCCATATTCTTCTAAGGCACTGACAATTTCTGTTGTGATATTGTCTGGACCAGGGGTCTTGCCACTTTTCATATAGTTAAGAGCATTCTAATCTTCCATCTTCAAAATTAGTGGTCTTTCATTATTACTTGAAATATCATACTATTCCTCTCTTGAATCGCTATAAAGGTCCTCCCATAATTTGACCATGCATTTAAAATCTGATCTTTTTCTATTATGATTTTTCCATCTTTTGTTTTTAAGTAACTCATTTACGTGTGTGGCATTAATTCTTTTATGCATAAATTTGGTATTCAGGGTGTTATGTTGGTACACCGCAAGGTACAAGAGGAACATGATGAGATGAGATGTTGGTTTTCAATTTCTCAGAATTGTTTTTTTCAAGTCACGCTTTGTTTGCCTC
Organism: Cepaea nemoralis; assembly: GCA_014155875.1. NCBI lineage: Eukaryota > Metazoa > Mollusca > Gastropoda > Stylommatophora > Helicidae > Cepaea > Cepaea nemoralis. The sequence continues at coordinate 51,252 of JACEFZ010010313.1, read as the reverse complement.
TTTGCACATTGTCCTAATATTCCCGTGAATCTATTCATATGTTTGCATTGTTATTTTTGTTATTTCTTCTTATTTCCATTAATTTTAAGATGGCTTCGGTCAGCCATTTCTTACGCCCCATCATCTTCATTTTTGGGAAAGTTGTTATCACAGACTGGCTGACCGAGTTCTTCAATGTTTCCCATTGGTCACTGATATCTTGAAATAGATTTCTAGATCAGACAATGCATTAAATCTGTTCTTTACTTCTATGTTGAAGTTATCTTTTATCTGCTCACCCCTCAGTGCACATATATCAAATTTTGTGTTTGTTGGAGAATATTTGACCTTTTTTAATTTTATGTGTAAATTTCTTATAATTAATCTTGGTCGCTGTAGCAGTCTGCATCTGATATATTTGTTACGACTTTTAAGACATTTCGAAATCTTCTGTTGACGAGGATGCATTCAGTCTGGTTCTGATCTTATTGTCAGGGTCTTCCATGTCCACTATCTCATTGGATGTTTTTGATACCAGGTGTTTCGGGTGATTGAATTGATCACGCCTCCTATACACCATCATCAGCCAGTTTATCTCCTGTGTGTTACCAGGACCCGTATGTGAAGTAAAGAAAGGCAACGCTATAACCGTCCATGCATGTCGTAAAAGACGACCAGGAAGTCGTGCTGTGAGAACGGCTACCGCATAAGTAGTAAACTTTACCTGCAAAATTCAATTCATCATGAACTCGTCCAGAGAAAAGAAAAGGAAACATACAACAACCAACCGCGAGAAAAGGAAGCTCGTCCTCTAGTAGAAGTATGAATATGGGGATGATATGAAATTAGATTAGAAGAGAGCAACGGGAAAGGGGGCGAGGGGAAAAAGATGGGGGGGGGGGGAGGACACGTGTTTGAGAGTCAATGCTCTGTCGGTATATAAAGAAAACAGAAGTAGAAGAAAAAGAAGAGGCAGAAGATAAGGGCAAAGAGTAAGAAGAAAGACTGTGCACCTGAGGACTTCACAGATTCCCAAGAATTGTTGTTGTAGGGTTGCTCTTGTTGGATAGATTATCATTCTCTTGTGTGATGTTTTCTGCGGTTTGCTTTGTTACTCCATAGTTGCCAGTATCAGTCTCTCAGACCTATTGCGGTTTGATGTACTCTTCACGGCGCCCTATTCTGGGCATGTAGGTCCTGGAATGCTTGTTTCTGTCTAGCTTGTCGATGTCTGTAAGCTTTACTCTGTTTTCGCCATTTCATTTTAATAGAATTTAGCGAGTGTCTTCGCAATTTTAGCTCTATCAGTTCCAAACAACTCATTATGTGTGGTGTACCCTTTCCGGTGAATCTCAGCTATCATAGAACATGGGGTTGGCACCATATACCCAATTGGCTCCAAGGCGTGGAAAAGGATCCTTTTTCTTCACAACTCTTTCCGATATTCTAACTTATGGATCCTCACACTTCATAGAACAGGTTCTGTGGCGAAGGCGATGCGGACGTAACTCGTAATCCCGCATACCGCGTGCGAAACATATCTGCGGGCAATTTGGCAGCATTACCGTCTCGCGTTGATATTTTCTTACAGTGGTATGAGTGTCTATCGTTCAGAAAGCAATGCAAACTAATGAACGTAAACATTGCCAAGAAACCACAAACAGCCTCACACAAAAGTGCTGGGGTCCTGTAAAGAATAAGTAACTAACTTTTAACCCTCCATAGTGGCACTAGATTCGTCATTCCCAGAAATCACCATCTTTACTCAGTATTACTTCGCCCCTTCATCCCCATGCAACATGTTGCACGCCTGCTCAACAAGGTGACCTGTCTGGGCTAGTTGTGATTCCCAGAATTCGCTTTTCTCGTCTGCCATGGATATTCTAGTACTCGCTTAATTTATTACCCAACAATGGAGCGACCTTGATGTACGCTCACAAATTGACATGTTTTATACATCTAATAAAAATTTGATGGTAAAAATGACTCCTGTTGTGAGTCTGTGTTGTGATAAAAAAAAATGGTGTTGCGTATCCCTTACGGGATGTTGCAGTCAACACCAGCATTTTCAGATGCTGTTGATGTACTAGGCAAGTGTTACGTTCAGTAGTTTGCCATTGCTTTCTGAACGTGTTGTGATAGGGCCATGACAATTTGCAGGCATGCGTGCATGGGGGAATAGGTGGCCAGTGATATGGGGAGAAGAGAATTAGAGGCAGCGATTAGTGATATGGGGAGAAGAGAATTAGAGGCAGCGATTAGTGATAGTGCGGAGAAGAGAATTAGAGGCAGCGATTGTGATATGGGGAGAAGAGAATTAGAGGCAGCGATTAGTGATATGGGGAGAAGAGAATTAGAGGCAGCGATTAGTGATATGCGGAGAAGAGAATTAGAGGCAGCAATTAGTGATATGCGCAGAAGAGAATTAGAGGCAGCGATTAGTGATATGGGGAGAAGAGAATTAGGGACAAAGATAGGGAGAGCGTCGAGAATGTACCACCGTAACTTAAGGCATTCTATTTGTTTTAACACCAAATGGCAAATTTATGCATCTCTATTTTTACTACAAATTTCTTAGAAATCAACAAGCATTTCGTGTTGTTGTCCCTAATGTTAATTTCTAAGTTTTATGCAGCATCTTTTACGTCTCTGAGGGTGTGTTATATTATTTTCGCAGTATTACACGCCATTGCACTGGTATATCCCGGAAACTGTAAGGTGTCATTTTCGGTATTATTTTATGACTCAACTCATTCATTAAACCCCTTGACTTTTTTTGATTCAAAGGATTTTAAAGGCTACCGAGAAATTATGGTAAATGATAACACGGGGTAAATGTTAACACAGGGTAAATGTTAACACAGAAAAAATAAATAAGTTAGATAATAAATATTTCATAAAATAAATATGCCAGAGGACATAATATATAATATAAACATTTAAAGTTATAGACACAGCGAGATTTGAATCTGCCTCCTCAAGACAATGAAGAAACTGGATGCTTTTTGAAGTTCGTCACCTAGTCACCATTGCTAATCTGATCTATCATCCAACTTAAATAACAACTATGGAAAACTGACGGAATTTGTACCCAGCCATTTGTATAGCGCAGTGGATATTAAACAATTATTTACTTAAATAAGAGAAGCAACGGTTGCAGCAGGATATAACGATAGGAATTAAGAACAGTAAGGTATGTATAACTTCAGCGAAAAGGTGAGATATACTAAACAGGGACATAGTGTACATACCTTACAAGGAAATCCACAATGGTGAACATGACTCACAGATGGGAAAATCCAAAAAGCAATAATAGAAAGAAAAAAAAAATACGTGTATTACGACATAATAAACAACGTTCCGATTATACAAATCTTCACCAGGAACGAAACAAAACACAGAGAGAGAGAGAGAGAGAGAGAGAGAGAGAGAGAGAGAGAGAGAGAGAGAGAGAGAGAGAGAGAGAGAGAGAGAGAGAGAGAGAGATCTAAGGGGGGGGGGGGAGAGATTATAAAATGTAGTAATATTAGAGCACACCTCCTTCGTTGTTGGGAAGGTAGCACAAAAGTTTTGTTCAGTTCAATTGTCAAAGGTGCCAATGAGGAGATGTGGAGCCAAAGGTATACCAACAGGTAGATGTGGAAATATAGAGGGAAGTCAGCAGAGGTATACAGTTGCATCTACAACAGTATTGATTCCCGCTGAATGGATGCATCCCAGAGAATTGATTAACTGGCTTTCAATTTTAAGCCTAGTTAAGTTATTAGAGAAGCATGGCGTGGAGTCCATTGTGATCAGAAGAATTGAAATGGCTAGAGACAGGCTTGTCAGAGTTTTGAATAAAATCCCTAAGGTGTTTACTAAAGCGTTTCTTGACGAGGGACATTTGTTGTGAAACTCATACTATTTGATGACAAGGTGTGGACAGAATGTGTTCTGGGTACGCCCGTCTACGGATAAAGTCTAGAATCTCTACAATACTTTTGTAGATGCCACTGTATAACTGCTGACTTCCCATTATATATCCATATCTACATATTTGCACACTTTTGGCCCCACATTTTCTTATTTGGCACCTAGCAAAACTGAACAGGATTCAACTTTTGAAGAAAAAGAGGTACCTTTCACAATTGAACTTAACTCAACATTTGTACCACCCTCCCAACAACACCGTTGTCTCTGGAGGAGTTACGGACGCAATTCGTAATCCCGCATTCCGCGATCGAAACATAGTTGCGGGCGATTTGGCAGCAGACCTCGTGTTGCTAGTTTCATGCAATGGCATGAGTGCCGGTCGTTCAGAAAGAAATGGCAAACTACTGAACGTAAACTTGCCAAGAAATCACAAACAGCCGAATAATTCTGTGGGTGGCTGCGACGTCCTGTAAAATGTATGCAACTAACTAACTCCCAACAACGGAGTTGTGTTTTAGTATTATTTTATAATTTCTTGTTTTTCTATAGATCTGTTTGTATTGTTACGTTCCTTTTGAAGATTTGTATAATCGAAACGTCTGTTTCATCGTACAAAGTCCTAAATAAAGTTAGTTGTGTCGTAATATAGTTATTTTAATCTTATTATAATATTTTAAAAAAAAATTGTTTCTTACTATTTGGATTTCCCCCTTGTGATTCATGTTCACTTTACCGTTGTAAGGTGTGCATACTGTGTCCGTGTTTAGAATATCTCACCCTTTCCCAGTAGTTACATATACCTAACTGTTCGTATCTCATATTTACTTAAAACTTCATCATAATCATGTGCCATGCCGGTAAGCGTGGGCGGTCATGTCTCGCCACCTCACTCGATCAACAGAGTCGTGGATCAGATCAGCGTTCCTGTTTCGACCATGCCACGTGGTCAAGCCATCAAGGCGTTTACTTCTCTGCCTTCATCTTGCTCTTTCCCTCTCAATCTTGCCAGTTGTCACCAAGTTCTCGAATTCATTTCTTCTCATAATATGACCAAAAACTGTTGACCGTCTACGTCTAATATGTCTAATCAGTTTACGATTTTCATTTGTTTCCTGTAGTACTTGTTCATTGGTTTTTCTGTCTGGCCGTGGTATTCTTTGCATTTACCTCAGAAACCATATTTCTAGAGCTATCAGCTGTTTTCATCCTGTTTGCTCATTGTCCACGCTTCACATCCGTACAAAAGCACAGGCTCTATATTGCACCTCAACACTTCATACATAATATTAAAAGCAATATGCCCACACTCGGGACATTCCCGCATATGTGCTCCGTCTGTTCAGTTATAATCTCCAGTCTGTCCTATCATGGTGCTCCGTCTGTTCAGCTGTAATCTCCAGTCTGTCCTATCATGGATACTCCGTCTGTTCAGCTGTAATCTCCAGTCTGTCCTATCATGGATACTCCGTCTATTCAGCTGTAATCTCCAGTCTGTCCTATCATGGATACTCCGTCTGTTCAGCTGTAATCTCCAGTCTGTCCTATCATGGATACTCCGTCTGTTCAGTTGTAATCTCCAGTCTGTCCTATCATGGATACTCCGTTTGTTCAGTTGTAAGCTCCAGTCTGTCCTATCATGGATACTCCGTCTGTTCAGTTGTAATCTCCAGCCTGTCCTATCATGGAAACTCCGTCTGTTCAGCTGTAATCTCCAGTCTGTCCTATCATGGATACTCCGTCTGTTCAGTTGTAATCTCCAGTCTGTCCTATCATGGATACTCCGTCTGTTCAGTTATAATCTCCAGTCTGTCCTATCATGGATACTCCGTCTGTTCAGTTGTAATCTCTAGTCTGTCCTATCATGGATACTCCGTCTGTTCAGTTGTAATCTCCGGTCTGTCCTATCATGGATACTCCGTCTGTTCAGTTGTAATCTCCAGTCTGTCCTATCATGGAAACTCCGTCTGTTCAGCTGTAATCTCCAGTCTGTCCTATCATGGATACTCCGTCTGTTCAGCTGTAATCTCCAGTCTGTCCTATCATGGATACTCCGTCTGTTCAGCTGTAATCTCCAGTCTGTCCTATCATGGATACTCCGTCTGTTCAGCTGTAATCTCCAGTCTGTCCTATCATGGATACTCCGTCTGTTCAGCTGTAATCTCCAGTCTGTCCTATCATGGATACTCCGTCTGTTCAGCTGTAATCTCCAGCCTGTCCTATCATGGATACTCCGTCTGTTCAGTTGTAATCTCCAGTCTGTCCTATCATGGATACTCCGTCTGTTCAGTTATAATCTCCAGTCTGTCCTATCATGGATACTCCGTCTGTTCAGTTGTAATCTCCAGTCTGTCCTATCATGGATACTCCGTCTGTTCAGTTGTAATCTCCAGTCTGTCCTATCATGGATACTCCGTCTGTTCAGTTGTAATCTCCAGTCTGTCCTATCATGGATACTCCGTCTGTTCAGTTGTAATCTCCAGTCTGTCCTATCATGGAAACTCCGTCTGTTCAGCTGTAATCTCCAGTCTGTCCTATCATGGATACTCCGTCTGTTCAGCTGTAATCTCCAGTCTGTCTTATCATGGATACTCCGTCTGTTCAGTTATAATCTCCAGTCTGTCCTATCATGGATACTCCGTCTGTTCAGTTGTAATCTCCAGTCTGTCCTATCATGGATACTCCGTCTGTTCAGTTATAATCTCCAGTCTGTCCTATCATGGATACTCCGTCTGTTCAGTTGTAATCTCCAGTCTGTCCTATCATGGATACTCCGTCTGTTCAGTTGTAATCTCCAGTCTGTCCTATCATGGATACTCCGTCTGTTCAGTTGTAATCTCCAGTCTGTCCTATCATGGATACTCCGTTTGTTCAGTTGTAAGCTCCAGTCTGTCCTATCATGGATACTCCGTCTGTTCAGTTGTAATCTCCAGCCTGTCCTATCATGGATACTCCGTCTGTTCAGTTGTAATCTCCAGTCTGTCCTATCATGGATACTCCGTCTGTTCAGCTGTAATTTCCAGTCTGTCCTATCATGGATACTCCGTCTGTTCAGCTGTAATCTCCACCCAACCCAGAGAGTCCTCAATACATCAACTTTATCAGTAACTAACTCTCCTCCCAGAAAGGCAGCAGAAGCCGATCCATTTGACATTTATATTAACCAAGCATATATCACACAACAAATATGTATTATGTTGGGCCTAGTATATTTATCATCATAACCATGTGTCACCTCCACACTGAGCGGTAGCTGTAATGAATCTCCATCACCGCCTGTCTCGTCCTTTCAAAGTGCATTCGTAGAGGTTACTTCCAGTTCTTCTGAATGATGTTGCCTGCTCGCATGTGACGTGATCTTCCTCTGGCTTCCCTAGCACTTTTCTCTCTAGATCATTTAAAGATGAGAGATCAGCGTGGATGAGAGGATTTAACGCTAATTCACTTTCTCTTCTGACCGCGGGGTTGTAGGGTTCATTCCACACACCAATCAGTCGGGCTTAAATATGGACTCATCGTCCTTGACTTGAGGATGTAAATTACAGGCACCTCAGAAGTCGGAGAAGGATGCCGAGGAACACTGATAATAAGGAAAACTAACACTCAAGTAAAATCAGTCCAGTCTTGAGTTCAAAGCGAGCTAATGCAAATAAATAAATAATAAAGAAGAGAAATGATTGGTTGGTTCCACTGTCGTGTGTACAACACAGAGAAATAGTTTACAGCGCTTCTAGCAAAGACCAGTTTCGTTTTAAAGGGTGCTTGGAGGAAAAATGGTCGAATGCACTGCATCAACTTGTGTCCCATTTTAGACTCTGTCTCTTTCCGTTGAGCGGCTTGTCGAAAGCGTCGTATAGAGCACTTACTCCGTAGCTCCAGCGACGATCCCAGGGGTCCCCGTAAAACAAATTGCACTCGTGTAACGAATGGCAGAGTCTGAAAGCAAACCCACAATCATCGGAGCGGGAGACATATGTCTTTTCCACTCCGCCAACAAGATCTCTTTCCTTTCCTTTGGGCCTGTTTAGTTTGTACAAGACGACATCCGCAACTAGAAAATGCAACTTACGTTTGGGGGGAATCCCCTTTCTCTTTTCGGGAAAATTTCGGGAATTCAGAACAAACGATGTTAACAAAATTGCATGTATTTCATTGTGAATGCATCTAGCATGGCTTTACAAATAAAAAATAAAACATTCAAGAAACTTAGTCATTAATCGATAAGGTAACTATAGCGACGCGTTATCTCCATGATTCTTGCGCCACTTATTGCGATAGTAAAAGATACTGAATCATACGAGAATCTAAGAAATTGAATGATGACTCAGTTATATTGCTATTGTTGGATGAGAGCCGCTGTGGCACAGTGGCAAGCATTCTTGCCTGCCGGCCCGGTGGTCATGTATTCGAATCCTCACCCAGATATAGCAGTTTAATAAATAGATCGGGATTTTTCAGGTCGACCCAGCCTAAAATGGGATATCGGGATAATTTCTGGGAAGTTAAAGTGGCTGGTGTGATATCAACCACATCTCCCACAGAGTGCTGATGGGTCTATACAAATGTGGGGTTAGAACCATATACTCAACACGTCTGAAAGCGTGCAAGCGGGTCCCTTACTTCATTTAATTTACTATTCCCTATATTCAGCTCCTCGGTTTATTACTGTATTTAATATGATTTTAATTTGTATTTATTGTTTTAATAATATAAAATCTTCTACTTTCACGTTTTTCTTTAGATCTGTTTGTGTTGTTCCGTTCCTGGTGAAGATTATTATAATAGAAACGTCGTTCGTTGTGTCGTAGTATACTTATTTTTATGTTTTAAAATTTTATTATCATTTTCTTTTTGTTGTGGATTTCATCTCCCTGTTATGTATGTTCAACGATGTGGAGTTCGTAGGTCGGTATGAATACTGTCCGTGTTTAATACATCTCACGTTTTCGCAGGAAGTTATACATATCTGTTTTTATTTCCTATTAGTATTGACTTTGTTGTATACTAAACTCCATTCCCTATTAGCTTCATCATCCTCACGATAAAGATAATAGTGAGTGGCGTGCACTGTACGACAGATACGTCTAATAAACCCAGCAGTTGAATGTATAGAGCGCCGACATAAACAAGCTAGTCTCGTAGAAGGAATCTGCTGTGGGTAGGTCACAGTGCTAGGACCATCACATGTTTAGGCCTGAGTTAGTTAGTTAGTTAGTTAATTAGTTAGTTAATTAGTTAGTTAGTTAGCTAGTTAGTTCGTTAGTTACTCAGTTAATTAATTACTTAGTGAGTTAGTTAGTTAAGCTAGCTAGTGCTAGTTAGTTAGTTAGTTAGTTAGTTAGTTAGTTAGTTAGTTAGTTAGTTGCTCGGTCACGGATCCAACCTCACGGCAACAGGTCGTCCCCATAATGCTAAGTTCCTGTGCCATTGAATATCACACAAAATGCTCCTCACTGCACCATGTGAGAAGTAGGACAAACCAACAGTTCGCGCAGACACAGGTACACTGCATAAGGCCGCTGCCATAAGGCCTGAGTGCACCCGGGGCGGGGGCAGGGGATAGGGGGGGGGGGTGTCGATAGTCTTTACCTTCGGTAGCGAACGACGAGAACTGGCATTGAACCCTGGTCAAACCGGACTCATGCCATTGTCATGGTAACACATTAACCAGTACGCCAACTGTCATGGTAACACCTTTACTAGTACCCCAACGCACCCGCTGTGGTCATCAAGTGCTTTGCCATGGCACGATCTCTATTATCATTATTATCATAATTTATTTATCTACGTCGTCCCTAACATTCCCTATTAAGTAGGGAAATCAAAAATGTGTGGACAAAGAGAGTTTGTAAACATGTAAAGTTATGGTAATGATTTCTTTCTTCATATAGCAGGCCTTGAGTGGATATTGGCGCTCATTACTCTCCGATCTCTCTGTCATCGGACAATTACAATGACGCTGATCTTGCTTATATTTTACGGTTTCCCACATGCATTTTTAGTTTTCTACACGCATTTGTAGCTACCCACACGGATATTTAGCTTCCCACACGGATATTTAGCTTCCCACGAACACATTTAGCTTCACACGCGCATATTCATATTCCAATACGCATATTCAGCTTCCCACACGCATATTTGTCTTCCTCTGACTTTCTGGCATTGTATTTCCCCATGCAAGGCTGATTTCTCTATGTCATATCTTCTGTTAATAGACTTCATTTATGTAATTTGTCATGTATTTATGGTTTTGACAAGCGATGTATTAACACTTGCCGCAGTCAATATGTTAATGCTTGTTTTCTTCTCTGTCCTCAGGGAATCTTCTTGAAGGCTGTAACGGCGGCGCTCCGATGGCTGGAGAGTAGTACACAACAGACTCGGAAACATATAAACTGGCATATTCCTCGTGAAGTGGATTGCATCACTCGAAAAGACGAAGTTCAAGAGCATATAATGGATTATCTGCCAAGGCCATGTCGGCGTGTGAGGAAATGAACAGCCTGACAGACTGGCTGAAGCCGCTCATTTCGGCGGTGAGCTAGATTATGACCAGAAGGACGTGGTGAATGCTCTCTGGGATTGAGTGGGCAGTGCAGCAAAACAAATAAAGGACCACGTCTGGAGAAGCTGATTCAGTTCGGGGGAGGGGTGTGAAAGGGGTGATAAGATGATTTGGAAGACACTCAACACGTAGAGGAAAACACAGGCCGACGATCACTCTCCTCTTCATTGGCCACTGAAGAAGGGGACGGAGCACGTTTGGGAATGTCCAGAGTGCACTCATGTTGACTTTTATTTCAAATATTTATTTATCCACAATTGGGGCTGCGTGGTCTCGAGGTATAGTGTCCGCCTCGAGTGCTGGAGGTCCCGGGTTCAAGCCCCGGTGAGGGCTGGGATTTTGTCACGTGGACTTCTAGTAACAAAATTTCCTCTGGTCTCTGGGTAGTGAGATCGGACGCCCAGTGAGTATTGATGCACACGTAAAAAATCCCTTAGCAGTTGGAAATCGAAAAAGAGTAGCCTAACGGCGCTGCCGGGCAAAATTTCTAGTTAAAAATCTACCCAAAGTATTTCAGGATCCTCGCCGGTGCTACGGAGTTCGTGTACTGAGCTGAGTTTCTCCAGACTCAGGTTTGAGTTAGGAGGAAAACGGAGCACTTATGGGTTACACGCATGTGCCGTGATGTTGATCCATCGACTAAAAAAAAACAACAACATTTATCCACGATATTCTAGAATGTCTTTCTCAAAAACCACACCCGCTAACTATAGTTGCGGGCCCATTTCTTGATCCAGTGTCCATTATTAATACCCATACCGAGGAGCAGATCAGACATAGCGGTCACTAAGCAACATGGAGTCGTTGGGGGTGGGATAATTCTTGTATTTATTTATATCTCCGTACGTCTTCCATCGGATTTCACTGTGACGCCTAGATATTCAACACGTATGACCTGTTGAATGTATACCTATTTACTAGGTATAGATTTTAGGTTATGTCTGAAGTATTTTCCTTTGCCTTGATCCTTATATGATTGCAATAATAGCAACAAGTGTCATTATTCTAGGTTTCCATATTTAACATATTTAAGAGCGATTCTTCCATTTCTGTACACATTTCTTTCGTATATAAATGAACACTGACTCAGTGGAAACAACTCCGTCGGAAACCAAGGTAGCCAGGGATGTGGAAACCATGTAATGTTTTATCTTCCTTGTTCATCGCTTTAAATCAGAAGTATATCCAAGCGGTGAAACTCTGCCTCTGAATTCAAAAGACGGAAACGAATCCTGGGGTAGTGGACGAGACATTTAGGCTTCTCAGATATGAATGGAAAATAAGGAGGACGCATGGGCGTATTGCGAACGGTCAGAAACCCACATGTTGGTGGATACTGAAAACAGTGCGGTCTGTGCCGCTGACCTGGTTAACTGATTCACTGCCGAAGGATAATACTATAATATTGCCAAGTGTTACCTCCCATTTGGACAGAAGGGCGATATATCCCCATACTAACGTCGTCGTGTTATTTGTTTTGTTTCTTGGTATCTTCCGCAATTTCAACGGACAGTGAACGGAAACTTACACTAAAATACTTGTCCGTTTGATTATGTACCATGTTTGGTCCAAGCCTAATTTTTGTTTGGCATTGAAGTAGTTAAGCTCACAATTAGAACACCCACATGAATGTTCTCTAGTGTTATAGAGTTCATGCAATGTGGTGAGAACCTTTTGTTGTCATCTACAGGCGGAGATTAGAAAACATATGGTGTTGTAGTACTCTGTGTGATGTAGGGAATGTGACTGCAACACATATTTAGTTAGTGCTCTGTGTGATGTGACTGGAACACGTATTTAGTTAATGCTCTGTGTGATGTAAGGGATGTGACTGGAACACGTATTTAGTTAATGCTCTGTGTGATGTAAGGGATGTGAGTGGAACACGTATTTAGTTAATGCTCTGTGTGTTGTAAGGGATGTGAGTGGAACACGTATTTAGTTAATGCTCTGTGTGATGTAGTAGATGTGACTGGAACATGTATTTAGTTAGTGCTCTGTGTGATGTAAGAGATGTGACTGGAACACGTATTTAGTTAATGCTCTGTGTGATGTAGTAGATGTGACTGGAACATGTATTTAGTTAATGCTCTGTGTGATGTAGTAGATGTGACTGGAACACGTATTTAGTTAGTGCTCTGTGTGATGTAAGAGATGTGACTGGAACACGTATTTAGTTAGTGCTCTGTGTGATGTAGTAGATGTGACTGGAACATGTATTTAGTTAGTGCTCTGTGTGATGTAAGAGATGTGACTGGAACACGTATTTAGTTAATGCTCTGTGTGATGTAAGGGATGTGAGTGGAACACATATTTAGTTAGTGCTCTGTGTGATGTAAGGGATGTGACTGGAACACATATTTAGTTAGTGCTCTGTGTGATGTAGGGGATGTGACTGGAACACGTATTTAGTTAGTGCTCTGTGTGATGTAGTAGATGTGACTGTAACACATATTTAGTTAGTGCTCTGTGTGATGTAGTAGATGTGACTGGAACACATATTTAGTTAGTGCTCTGTGTGATGTAGTAGATGTGACTGTAACACATATTTAGTTAGTGCTCTGTGTGATGTAGTAGATGTGACTGGAACACATATTTAGTTAGTGCTCTGTGTGATGTAGTAGATGTGACTGTAACACATATTTAGTTAGTGCTCTGTGTGATGTAGTAGATGTGACTGGAACACATATTTAGTTAGTGCTCTGTGTGATGTAGGGGATGTGACTGGAACATGTATTTAGTTAGTGCTCTGTGTGATGTAGGGGATGTGACTGGAACATGTATTTAGTTAGTGCTCTGTGTGATGTAGGGGATGTGAGTACAACACGTATTTAGTTAGTGCTCTGTGTGATGTAGGGGATGTGATTGGAACACGTATTTAGTTAGTGCTCTGTGTGATGTGACTGGAACATGTATTTAGTTAGTGCTCTGTGTGATGTAGGGGATGTGACTGGAACACGTATTTAGTTAGTGCTCTGTGTGATGTAGGGATGTGACTGGAACATGTATTTAGTTAGTGCTCTGTGTGATGTAGGGGATGTGACTGGAACATGTATTTAGTTAATGCTCTGTGTGATGTAGGGGATGTGACTGGAACATGTATTTAGTTAGTGCTCTGTGTGAATGTAGGGGGATGTGAGTACAAACACGTATTTAGTTAGTGCTCTGTTGTGATGTGACTGGAACAATGTATTTAGTTAGTGCTCTGTGTGATGTAGGGGATGTGACTGGAACACGTATTTAGTTAGTGTTCTGTGTGATGTAGGGGATGTGAGTACAACACGTATTTAGTTAGTGCTCTGTGTGATGTAGGGGATGTGACTGGAACATGTATTTAGTTAGTGCTCTGTGTGATGTAGGGGATGTGACTGGAACATGTATTTAGTTAGTGCTCTGTGTGATGTGACTGGAACATGTATTTAGTTAGTGCTCTGTTAATGTAGGGGATGTGAGTACAACACGTATTTAGTTAGTGCTCTGTGTGATGTGACTGGAACATGTATTTAGTTAGTGCTCTGTGTGATGTGACTGGAACATGTATTTAGTTAGTGCTCTGTGTGATGTGACTGGAACATGTATTTAGTTAGTGCTCTGTGTGATGTGACTGGAACATGTATTTAGTTAGTGCTCTGTGTGATGTGACTGGAACATGTATTTAGTTAGTGCTCTGTGTGATGTAGGGGATGTGACTGGAACATGTATTTAGTTAGTGCTCTGTGTGATGTGACTGGAACATGTATTTAGTTAGTGCTCTGTGTGATGTGACTGGAACATGTATTAGTTAGTGCTCTGTGTGATGTGACTGGAACATGTATTTAGTTAGTGCTCTGTGTGATGTGACTGGAACATGTATTTAGTTAGTGCTCTGTGTGATGTAGGGGATGTGACTGGAACATGTATTTAGTTAGTGCTCTGTGTGATGTGACTGGAACATGTATTTAGTTAGTGCTCTGTGTGATGTAGGGGATGTGACTGGAACATGTATTTAGTTAGTGCTCTGTGTGATGTAGGGGATGTGACTGGAACATGTATTTAGTTAGTGCTCTGTGTGATGTGACTGGAACATGTATTTAGTTAGTGCTCTGTGTGATGTGACTGGAACATGTATTTAGTTAGTGCTCTGTGTGATGTGACTGGAACATGTATTTAGTTAGTGCTCTGTGTGATGTGACTGGAACATGTATTTAGTTAGTGCTCTGTGTGATGTGACTGGAACATGTATTTAGTTAGTGCTCTGTGTGATGTAGGGGATGTGAGTACAACACGTATTTAGTTAGTGCTCTGTGTGATGTAGGGGATGTGACTGGAACATGTATTTAGTTAGTGCTCTGTGTGATGTAGGGGATGTGAGTACAACACGTATTTAGTTAGTGCTCTGTGTGATGTGACTGGAACATGTATTTAGTTAGTGCTCTGTGTGATGTAGGGGATGTGACTGGAACATGTATTTAGTTAGTGTCTGTGTGATGTAGGGGATGTGACTGGAACATGTATTTAGTTAGTGCTCTGTGTGATGTAGGGGATGTGACTGGAACATGTATTTAGTTAGTGTTCTGTGTGATGTAGGGGATGTGACTGGAACATGTATTTAGTTAGTGCTCTGTGTGATGTAGGGGATGTGACTGGAACATGTATTTAGTTAGTGTTCTGTGTGATGTAGGGGATGTGACTGGAACATGTATTTAGTTAGTGCTCTGTGTGATGTAGGGGATGTGACTGGAACACGTATTTAGTTAGTGCTCTGTGTGATGTGACTGGAACACGTATTTAGTTAGTGTTCTGTGTGATGTAGGGGATGTGACTGGAACATGTATTTAGTTAGTGCTCTGTGTGATGTAGTAGATGTGACTGGAACATGTATTTAGTTAGTGCTCTGTGTGATGTAGTAGATGTGATTGGAACACATATTTAGTTAGTGCTCTGTGTGATGTAGGTAATGTGATTGGAACACATATTTAGTTAGTGCTCAGTGTGATGTAGTAGATGTGACTGGAACACATATTTAGTTATTGCTCTGTGTGATGTAGTAGATGTGATTGGAACACATATTTAGTTAGTGCTCTGTGTGATGTAGTAGATGTGACTGGAACACATATTTAGTTAGTGCTCTGTGTGGTGTAGGGGATATGACTGGAACACGTATTTAGTTAGTGCTCTGTGTGATGTAGGTAATGTGACTGGAACACGTATTTAGTTAGTGCTCTGTGTGATGTAGTAGATGTGACTGGAACACATATTTAGTTAGTGCTCTGTGTGATGTAGGTAATGTGATTGGAACACATATTTAGTTAGTGCTCTGTGTGATGTAGGTAATGTGATTGGAACACATATTTAGTTAGTGCTCTGTGTGATGTAGGTAATGTGATTGGACCACATATTTAGTTAGTGCTCTGTGTGATGTAGGTAATGTGACTGGAACACGTATTTAGTTAGTGCTCTGTGTTGTGTACGGGGTGTGACTCGAACACGTATTTAGTTAGTGCTCTGTGTTGTGTACGGGGTTTGACTGGAACACGTATTTAGTTAGTGCTCTGTGTGATGTAGTGGATGCGACTGGAACACGTATTTAGTTAGTGCTGTGTGTGATGTAGTGGATGCGACTGGAACACGTATTTAGTTAGTGCTCTGTGTGATGTAGTGGATGCGACTGGAACACGTATTTAGTTAATGCTCTGTGTGGTGTAGTGGATGCGACTGGAACACGTATGGAACTATCCGAGTATGCACAGAAAGTCTCATTCCAAAACAAGAGGAACATTACTGCCAACAAACATGAAATACATCATACTGCAGGGTCAGTCAATCGTCAACAGAAAGGACAGCCGGTTGGGGGTGAAACCGGGACACTGGCAAGCTATTAAATATGGGATAGATTTTCTTATAAATGGACGTCTCCCGAGTCTTAATCTGTTTTCTGATAAGTGGGCACCCACTGAGTTTCAATTTGTGCTCTAATAAATGGACATCCTTTGAGTTTCAATCAGTTTTTGATAAACGGACATCCCCCAAGTCTAAGTCTATTTTCCGAAAAATGGACATCTCCCGAGTCTAAGTCTATTTTCAGATAAATGGACATCTCCCGAGTTTAAGTCTATTTTCCGATAAATGGACATCTCCCGAGTCTAAGTCTATTTTCAGATAAATGGACATCTCTCGAGTTTAAGTCTATTTTCCGATAAATGGACAAATCCCGAGTCTAAGTCTATTTTCAGATAAATGGACATCTCCCGAGTTTAAGTCTATTTTCCGATAAATGGACATCTCCCGAGTCTTAATCTGTTTTCTAATACATGGGCATCTGCGTAATCTACTATTTGGTCGCTCCTCTTTGGCAGGTCACTTCACAAAAACAGCAATTTCACAAACAAGGCATCTTTGTGGGGACTAGCCGCCATCAGCAAACACAATATGAACACAAAACATAGCCATAAATAATCCTCAAGTGACTGCATTTCAATCAATCAATCAGGTGCCATCTCCGCAATGAAGGTTGGCTGCAATGGATCTCCAACACTGTCTGTCTCACGCCTTGACTGTACATTCTGTCAGGCTGATGATCGTCCATCTCTTGATGTTATCCTCCCACTTGTATCGTTGTCTACCTCTTGCTCGCTTGCCCTCAACCTTGCCTTCCAGTATGGTTTTTATAAGAGTACCATGTCTTTCAACTTGGCCAAAATATTTCACTTGTCTTCTATTTATTTCTTTCATCAACTCTCTTTTCATTCCCAGTTTTTCTAGGACCTCTGCATGTGATTGTTTTTGTTTCCATGAAATACGACCTATTCGTCTATATATCCACATTCTCCAGGGTTTCTATGCGACTTTCTTGTTGCTTGTTCAATGTCCAGGCTTCCGCGCCATACAGTAGCGTTGAATATACGTAGCCTTTGACAATTCTCATTTGTAATGCGTTATTAATCTCTCTAGATGTTAATACTGATTTCATGCCGTTGAAAGCATGTTTGGTCATTCCTATTCTCTTTTTAATTTCCATTTCACTTCTGCCATCATATGTTATTATATGTCAAAGATAAGAGAAACTTGTTACTTGTTCTAGTATCTTGTCATTTACTGTGATTTTAATTGATGACCTTTCCTTTTCACTAATAATTATCAAAGTTTTTTTTTTTTTTGGATGTTAATATCTAAGCAACATTCTGCACTGTGTTGTTTACTTCTTCCACTAGATCTTGCAACTCTTGCTCACTTTCTGCTAGTAACACGGTATCGTCAGCATATCTAAGATTGTTTATGATTCTTCCATTGATGTTGAGTCCAGGCATTTCAACTTGTTTAAAAATTCTTTCTATGTATAGGTTGAAGAGGCTTGGGGACAGTACAGATCCCTGCCGTACTCCTCTTTTTATCTCCACAGGCGACGAATAGCTATTACCGCATCTAATAGACGCCACTTGTTCCCAGTACAAGTTACTAATAAGTCTAATGTCCTTTCCGTCCACTCCTATATCTTGAAGGCACGTAATTAGTCGTTCATGTTTTAGACGTACTCATATATGCAACCGTTTTGTGTTGTGATTTGTTTTGTGTTGCTTGATTAGTTCTACTACACTTGAGTGCCCGTGTGATGTCAGCCGTTCGGCGTCAAAAGGTTCTTTCGTAATCAAAGGTAGACAATGCTTGCCTTCAGATACAATTTAAAGTTTTGTCCCTTTTATTCTCTCTTTTTCCTTTGTAGGCATAATATTTCAGATTAGTGAGAGCAGTATCTTTGAGTGTTACTGCGACTAAAGTACATTTCACTGCCATAAATGCACTGTTGCTACTGAAGTCTTGTCATAGTAATACATTAAATATAAACCACTTGCTATCGTTCTTTAACTATCACAAAACAAGCACAAAGTTTTCATTAACACTTAGTATATCATGCTCCACCTAACGTGTCTGAACAATGGACCTAAATTTACCAAGCTCCATTACTTGTCAAGGAATCACGAGCAGCAAAAAAAAAAAAAAAAACGCCAGGGTTAACTGCTACGTCCAAGGACATGCAACGTTTTTTTTTTTTAAACCATTAGGCCCCAGTTGCTGAGATTCTAAAAGTCTGGATTAATTAAAATAAGCGAGTTGTATTCCGTTCCTGTATTTCTGCAAGTAACTTCTGGTAATTTGTGTTTGCAAACGGTGGAGTTTTATGTTGTAAGTCGAAGTGAAACAACGAGATTCAAGTCATTGTGATCAATCAGGACTTGAGATTTATTATCAAACATGAGCTTGTAAGAACGTTGTTTCTACTAACAGTTTTCACTTCTTCTTCCTGGTCTACTGTTCATCTTCTTCTACTTCTTCTTCTTCCTGTGTTCCTTTTCTTCTTCTTCTTCTTCTTCTTCTTCTTCTTCTTCTTCTTCTTCTTCTTCTTCTTCTTCTTCTTCTTCTTCTTCTTCTTCTTCTTGGTCTACTGTTCCTCTTCTTTTTCTTCTTGGTCTACTTTTCCTCTTCTTCTTCTTCTTGCTCTGCTGTTCCCTTTAATCTTCCTTTTCTCCTTCTTAATCTATTGTTCCTACTCTTCTCCTTGGTTTATTGTCCCTATTCTTCTTGGTCTACTGTTCCACTTCTTCTTCTTCTTCTTCTTCTGCTTCTTCTTCTTCTTCTTCTTCTTCTTCTTGGTCTACTGATCCTCTTTCTCTTATTCTACTATTCCACTTCTTCTTTTTCTTCTTAGTCTACTGTTCTTCTTTTTCTTGGTATACTGTTTCACTTCTTCTTGGTCTACTGTTCCACTTCTTCCTCTTCTTCTTAGTCTACTGTTCCACTTCTTCTTTTTCGTCTACTGTTCCACATATTCTTCTTGGTCTACCATTCCTCTTATTCTTCCTGGTCTCCTGTTCCTCTTATTCTTCTTGGTCTACTGTTCCTCTTTTTCCTTCTTCTTCTTCTTCTTCTTCTTCTTCTTCTCCTTCTTCACCTTCTTCTCCTTCTTCTTCTTCTCCTTCTTCACCTTCTTCTTCTTCATGGTCTACTGTTTCTCTTCTTGATCTTAGTATTCTGGGTCTTCTTCTTCTTGGTCTACTGTTCCTCTTTTTCTTCTTGGTCTAATGTTCCTCTTCTCCGTCTCCTTAACGTCGAATCATTACTGCTGTATGACTCTAAACCAAGGAAAACGACTAAAACAATCATTAATAAACTACAAATACTAATGATCTGGATCCTGGGAAGTCTAGCACTGAACTGATGTGATATAATCGCCAGCTGTGGTGCTAACTGGGAGAACTAGACAGATTTCATCGAATTAAGAGGTGAGGGACAAATGCTGGCGCTGGGTAGCACACACATTGGGGGAAACTCTATGAACTGATTCAGTGCGGAAGGATAATATATGACCAAATGGTGCCTCCCATTTAGACATAAGGATGATATATCGATATACTAGGGTCGTTGTGTTATTTGTTTTGTTTTCGTGGTATTTTTTGTCATTTTAATGCTCAGTGAACAGAAATTGACATTATAATTCTCGTTCATTGTATTGTGAACCTTGTTTGGTCCAAACATACTTTTCGTATGACAATGAATCAATTAAAGAATATCTAAAAGTACTTCCTCTGGAACTCACGGAGCACACAAATAGAGAAAGATCTAACACATATGGAGAAGAGAATTAGCGACAGTCAAAAATAGTCTAAGGAGGACGTGGATGGGGTTGCAGGAGATGGCAGACTGCAGACAGGTTTGAAGTGAGTTGCTTGAGGGTGTATCCTTCATTAGGGGATACACGGCAGAAACAGGAGGTGATGTTCATAACTGTTTGGACAAGATCGTCGTAGATAAATTGACCTGGCCACCCCACCCCCTGCCCCCAATCTCAATATGACGTGATCTAGAGTATGTGACAGGCTAACATGTGACACCTCAACCATGTATCTGCCGTCACACAAATGGATGCCTGCCTACTGCCCGTGATTGACGTGCAAAGTTCTATGCACGGAAATGCACCGTCGTTTGATCTTTGCTTTAGCAAGTCTCCTCTCCCGTTACTTGTACGTCAGTCAATACTTTACTATAATTATTATCAGACATGTGACAGTTTAGGAAATCAATTGCCCAATTGCAGTTTTGATATTTTCCTAGCATAGCAGAGATATCGATTTTTCACAACTAGTTTTTCGCTGGTTGTTGAAGATGAGCTCGGAACGCGTATGGGAATGTGCGGAGTGCCGGTGATGTCGGTTCTTGACTCAACTCAGTTTTGCAGCAGTGAAAGAACCCCGGGAAATCCCGATAATTCGGTGAAATATAGCGCGTTCTTGAATATATCTCACAAGCTCATTACGTTCTGGCCTAGAATATCTTAGACCTGTTTGGTTCTTTCTCCCTCGGTTTGATTGAGCACAGGGTCGGGGCGATTCACATTCAGTAGAGAAACATGCAGGCAGACGTTCAACCAGACACTAGGATAAGACAAGAGACGGCTGCAGCCAGAATAAACAATAGGAAATACAAACAGTCAGGTATGTGTAGCTCCTGCGACAACACGGATACAGTGTACCTACTTTGCAACGAATTTCACAATGGTGAACATAAATCATAGGGGCAAAATAATTTTAAAAAAAGGTAGATTCACCAACAAATGTATAATAATAAATTTGTAAAATAAAAATAAGTATACTACGACACAACAAACGACATTTCGATTATACAGCCCTTTATCAGGAACGAAACAATTGTCCCTTGTTTAATATATCTCATCTTTTCATATGACTTATACATACCTAAATGTTTGTATTTCCTATCATCACACGGAGACAACATCTGAACCAAACATCATTAACTCGAAGTTACCACAGTGCTAATGTGATACAGATCATTCTTTGCATGTTGCAAGGGTTAGACTGAGACCAAAGAGAATCTACACAGCTAAACACAAATCTAGCCCCAGGATTAATATTATTAACACCCACGATACTGATAAGTGCTTTGAGTTCCAACAGCAACTTGAAGACACTTTCACTGACGCATCAGAAAATTGTACACTAAATTAAAAGTGGAGTAAACTTAAGGAAACTTTATAAAACAGCGGTAGGGATTTACAGGCACTGTGGGTCATAAGAGGCAGGACTGGTTTGCAGCTAAACAGCCAGACACTGATTGATAAAAACAAGATAGTTCTCTTAAGAAACAAGGAAAGAACATCGCGTAACACTCTCAGTGAGTTGAAGCAAGCTAGGAAGGATGTGCAAAAGGCTGCCAGGCAGTGTGCAAATGATTATTGGATCAAGTTATGAGTGTCCATTCAAAATGCAAGTGATAAGGGAAACATCAGAAGCATGTATGAAGGAATAAAGAAAGCCTGTGGTCCGAGTGATCAAAAGGAGTGCACCGCTGAAAACCTTGACTGGAGAAATCATCACTGATAAGAAACAGCAGATGGATAGATGGGTAGAGCACTATTTGGAGCTTTACTCAAGTGAGACCAAACTAGTGGATGATGCCCTCAACGCCATAGAGGCTCTACCAACTCTTGACCACCTGGACACACTTCCCACAATAACAGAAGTTAAGCGTGCTATAAATGAACTTGCATCTGGCAAGGCTCCAGGCAAGGATGGGATTCCAATAGAGGTTATCAGGAGTGGGCAAGACACACTCACTCTACAGATCCACTAACTAATATAGCTATGCTGGCGAGAAGGACAAGTCCCACAGGATTTCAAAGATTCAAGCATCGTAACACTGTACAAGAACAAGGGCGATCGGAGCTGACTGTAACAACTATAGGGGTATCTCACTTCTGTGTATTGTTCAGAAAGTATTTGCCAGAATTATTCTGCGCAGACTTCAAGTCCTAGGAGATCAAGTCTATCCCGAATCACAGTGTGGCTTTCGACAGAACCGGTCTACCACTGATATGATATTCTCATTGCGACAAATGCAAGAAAAATGCCGTGAACAGAATCAACCACTGTTTATTGCCTTCATCGACCTCATAAAGGCATTTGATTTGGTCAGTCGTGAGGGTCTATTCAAGACACTAAAGAAGATTGGCTGCCCAACAACTCTTCTGTCCATTGTGGAATCGTTCCAGACAGGCATGAAGGGTATAATCAAGTTTGATGGTGCAATTTCACAAGAGTTTGAAATCAAGAGCGGAGTTAAGCAAGGTTGTGTACTAGCTCCCACCCTCTTTGGAATATACTTTTCACTTCTACCGAAATATGCCTTTCGTGATCAGGATGGTGGTATATACATTCACTCACGCTCAGATAGCGGCCTCTACAATGCTCAGAGATTGAAGGCCAAGACCAAAATTAGGAGGGTACTGATCAGAGAGTTGCCTTTTGCAGATGATGCTGCAATTACGACCCACTCTGAGGAAGAATTACAACGTCTACTATCTGCATTCTCCAATGCTTGTTCTGAATTTGGTTTAACAATTAGCAAAAAGAAGACACAGATTATGTCACAAGGTGCACATGGGGTACCATCAATCTTTATTGACGACGCCGAACTAGAGATAGTAGACCATTTATACATATCTAGGATCAGAGATAAATAGAAAATTATCCCTAGATCAGGAAATCAACATCCGGATTGGTAAGGCAGCAACAACAATGAACATGTTAAGAAAAAGAGTCTGAGAGAACAGGAAGCTTACTGCCAAAACAAAAGTACTTGTCTATCAAGCCTGTGTCTTTAGTACTCTTCTCTGCGGCATTGAAGCCTGGACAACTTACTCACACCAAGAGAAACGTTTAAACAGCTTTCATATGCGGTTTCTGCGAAGAATACTTGGTATTAAGTGGCAAGACAAAATCACAAATACTGAAGTATTGGAAAGATCAGGTTGTAAGACGATTTATTCCATGCCCAGTCTTCGTAGACTTAGATGGATAGGACAAGTTAGGAGGATGGATGATGGTAGAATTCCAAAGGACACCTTTTTTTTGGTGAATTACAGATGGGTAAGAGATCTCAGGGTCGGTCTCTACTAAAGTACTACGATACAAAGATGTGTGTAAGCGGGACATGATTGATACAGGCATTGCTAATGCACATTTGGAGCAAGTCGCCTATGAACGTGTTGCATGGAGGGAAAATATCAGTAAAGGAATAAAGACAAATGCGGAAATTATTGCAGATAAGTCACACATGAGCGTGTGAGACGTAAGATGGTGCATGATGGTGGAAATGACCACGTGTTCACTTGCATCCACTGTGGACGAATATTTATAGCGCGAATTGGCCTTATCAGTCACAGTCTCTAATGCCATAGGTTGTAGTTATTATGCCTTTTTGAAGCAGAATGAAACAAACTATTGTCTTTCAAGACGGCAGGGTGCCAATGAATGAACTACGACACAACAAACGACGTTTCGATTATACAGCTCTTCATCGGGAACGAAACAACCGTGCAGTTTTTAATATATCTCACCTTTTCATAGGAGTTACACATACCTAACTGTTTGTATTTCCAGTCAGCATGAGAACTTTTCCATGGCTATTGGTGAAGAAGACGGAGCACGCGTGGGAATGTTCCGAGTGCAGTTACGTTGATTCTAAATTGCATATTTCTTTCTCAGTTAAAATGAATGCGCTAAAGCCGTTGATATAAAACAGGAGCACTCTTTACTTCATCAGTTATCAACGTTTGCTATGCGTCAATTCCTACATAGGCCATGAAGAGGTCAGTTTCCTTGAGGCCCTCCAAGAGGTTGTCTCGAAGGGTCGCTCCTGGGGTCCAGATTTCTGTTCTTTGTCTGGGGCAGTCAGGGCAGTCCTGTAGGACATATTCTATGGATTACGTTGGTGCTCCACAGTTGCAAGTGGCAGAGTCAGTGAAACCCATTGGGTGGAAGTGTGCTCGGAGTCTAAGTCTGAAGATTCTGGTTAATGCGTTTCTGCCAAGTTCATTAATATTGTCGTGCTCTGGTCTGTGGTTTTCGTTTTTCTTTCCCCGAATTCGTCCTCATAGACTGCTTTAGTAGTGAATTTACCTGTCTAGAGCTCTGTGATGGATAGGCTGCTCGAGGTTTCCCCCAGTCTTTGCCAACCAACTCTTTTGCTTTTTCATTTCCAGGGATAAAGTGGGCTGATATCCACTGCAGGAGTTCTGTTCCTGTAGACTGCAATAATGCTGTTTATTATTTTAAGGATGATATTGTCCTGTTTGGAGTATGAGATGACGTGGAGGGCGGACTCTTGGTATTCGTTCTATTCGATCGTTGAGATCTGTACAACTGGAAGCTGTCGGCGCAGTGACAAAAGGGTTACAAATGCAATTCGTAATCCCGCATACCGCGTTCTAAACATAGCTGAAGGCGATTTGGAAGCAGGCCGCCTTGCGTTGTTTTTCATTAAATGGTATGAGTGCCGGTCGTTCAGAAGCAATGAAAAACTGCTTAACGTAAACTTTCAAAGAAATCACAAACAGCTAAAAAAATGATGGGTTGACTGCGACGTCCTGTAAAGGATAAGCAACTAACTTTTAACAGCTGGAAGAAGGGCTTCTGTCTCTGCTCTGAGGTGAGTACAGTTTTCTCGTGTCGCTTTGCGTACTCTCCATGTGTCCTTTAGAGTGTAATATGTAGATTATGCTGCCAAATTTATTTACTTATTTATCCTGTGCAGCCTTTTTTTTGGCAGGATTATCTGTAAACATCAGTGCCCAGATGTTGGAGTGGTACTTTTCCTTGAGCATGTGAAATAAATTCAGGAGTTGGGTTTGTTCTATGAAAGATCGCATCCATTACACACGGGTTACATAATACATGCATAGCCCCACACCCATACAACATACTTGGAGATTCACACCAGATCATATCCTCATCAAAGGGTATGCCATAAAGCACACGTAGCTTTAAATGTTTCCTCTCTCTCTCTTTCTCTCTCTCTCTCTCTCTCTCTCTCTCTCACATACTCTCACTCTCTCTCTCTCTCTCGGCATACTCTCTCTCTCTCTCTCGCATACTCTCTCTCTCTCTCGCATACTCTCTCGCATACTCTCTCTCTCTCTCCCTCCCTAAAGGTGAATTTTTAATTTTGAGATTTACTCTCGGCAGCGGCCAAATAGGCCTACTGTTTTAAAATTCCGTCTCTTGAAGTGCACAACGTAGTAATTATAATCACTATACGAGGAGAAAGATGTGTGCCCGTGCATGACCCATGACCCAGGGATGATGGAAGAGTATAACATCTGTCGCTTGCATGACCCATGACCCAGGGATGATGGAAGAGAATAACATCTGTCGCTGGCATGACCCATGACCCAGGGATGATGGAAGAGAATAACATCTGTCGCTGGCATGACCCATGACCCAGGGATGATGGAAGAGAATAACATCTGTCGCTTGCATGACCCATGACCCAGGGATGATGGAAGAGAATAACATCTGTCGCTGGCATGACCCATGACCCAGGGATGATGGAAGAGTAGAACATCTGTCGCTGGCATGACCCATGACCCAGGGATGATGGAAGAGAATAACATCTGTCGCTTGGCATGACTCATGACCCCGGGATGATGGAAGAGAATAACATCTGTCGCTGGCATGACTCATGACCCAGGGATGATGGAAGAGAATAACATCTGTCGCTGGCATGACCCATGACCCAGGGATGATGGAAGAGAATAACATCTGTCGCTGGCATGACCCATGACCCAGGGATGATGGAAGAGAATAACATCTGTCGCTTGCATGACCCATGACCCAGGGATGATGGAAGAGAATAACATCTGTCGCTTGCATGACCCATGACCCAGGGATGATGGAAGAGTAGAACATCTGTCGCTTGCATGACCCATGACCCAGGGATGATGGAAGAGTAGAACATCTGTCGCTTGCCTGACCCATGACCCGGGGATGATGGAAGAGTATAACATCTGTCGCTGGCATGACTCATGACCCATGACCCATGACCCCGGGATGATGGAAGAGAATAACATCTGTCGCTTTTTTCGGTGGCTCGCTTTGAACTCAAGCGTAGTCCATATTAATGCTACTACTTCTAGTCAACTGAACTGATTTTTGCGTGTGGATTTTTTTTTTTTTTTTTTTTTTGGCATATCCTTTACAGGACATCGCTGTCAACACCAGCATCTTTCAGCTGTATGTTGATCTCTTGGCAAGATTACGCTCAGTAGTTTGCCATTGCTTTCTGAGCGGCCGGCTTACATACCCCGTAAGTTACAGATGCGATTCGAACCACTGCTGATTCTTACCGTCATCACGTTAACCGACGAGAGTATACGAGATTACGGAGAAAAGTCATCTTTCTTTATTATCAGCATCCCTCCCCATCAGGTGAAACCCACTCCGACTTCAGGCGTACTTGTAATTTTTTCCCCAAGTCAAGGACGAGAAGTCAACATTTTAGTCCAAATGACCAGTTTAGGGTACCCGATACCCCAGCTTCAGGACACCGGATGTTTAAGAACGAGATCTCTTATCCATTCGGCCGTGCTGACCTCCTATTTATTCTTTACAATAAATCAACGCGTGGTTAGTACCCGGTCTACTACTGAACTTGCTTGCCAACGCAATGGTCCAGATTGAATCCCCAGATGTGTCCTGATTGTCTGCTCCTTTTAGGATGGCTAGGGGATCGACCCAGCATCATAGTGTAAAATGAGTTTGTAAACGACCCTCTTTACACACCGTGTGGGGTCTTTGGCATATAGTTCTAGTCCCATATTTGTATAGACCACTAGGCACTCGAAATATGATAGGGTCAATATCACGATAGCGGCCTTTTCTTCCCCAGACATGAGCTGGTATTCATTTGTGGCTGGGTTGACTTGGGAGCTCTTATTAAGTTCTCGCCTTGAATATCTTAAGACCTAATACATGTCACAACTTAACGACAGTATCTGTCTGTCTGACTGTCTGCCTGTCTGTTCATCTGTGTGTGTACATATCTCTCTCTCTCTCTCTCTCTCTCTCTCTCTCTCTCTCTCTATATATATATATATATATATATATATATATATATATATATATATATATATGTGTGTGTGTGTGTGTGTGTGTGTGTGTGTGTTTTGTCATTATAACTAAGCAGATACACTTACACGCATGCACGCGAGAACACACACACAAGCATACTTAACATTATTGGTGAGTTCTCTGAACCAGGACTCCTACTTGCAAAAATCTCCAGGCACCTCTGCATGATACCATCTATCCACAGACGAGGCGCCCCCCTCCCCCACTCTGGCCAACATGCCAATGAACCTCCTAGCAGATGTGCAGTTCCACTGCCAGTATTTCATACCTAGCTAGTTTCCGAGTTCGGAAAGGGGTAGGAAAGCTTTGTAATACAGTCCTCATTGAAAAGCACCAGTATACCGCCTCGGAAGGAATGTCTGTACTCCGAGCCCGAGCTCACTGCGTTGGATGCAGGCTCTTTTTAGGGCTTAGATGATTGCTTGCGTTGGCTGGCTGTGAACTCCAGCGCGAAGTCCTGTATGTCGGATGAAGACATCCTGTTGTCCAACATCAGTGTGATGTCATACCGGACTGAGGTTTGCGTGAGTATCCGTTGTCCCGTATCTGGCTTATTGTTGTGCAGACTGGTGGTTCCTCGCCGTGCAGGCAGACACTCTCCGAATTCAGAAGAATCAGCGATGCTACTACATTAGCTAGGACCCCGAAGGGACCTGTTGCCCAGGACACACGACTAGGACGTGTTAGTAGGTCTCGGCCAGTATAGAACCTGGCCCTGGTGCCTTGGAAACACCTCTGCGTCCCAGGGCTTAGACGAAATGGGCGTCAATGCGTTGGACTTACAAAGGCTTTAAATCACCGTTTTTCAGAGGGTTTACAACTTACCAACCGTGGACGGTAAAATTTATGTCACGTCTTAGAAATATCAATTCTGGCGGAATCCACGAGACTACCCTACAGCATGTAAACACATTCACACTTATTGATTAGCATTTTTTGAAACAGAAGAAATAAGTAGAGAATAGAGGACACACTAGATAACATATAAATAGAAAGCTTTAGCTTCGAAACTGGGATGTATGGTAACTGTAGCTTTCTAATTGTATATTGTCTAGTTTGTCCTTGAGAGCTTCGGAAGCATAGTGGCTAGAAACTCGCCTGCCGACGCGCTGTTCTTGGGTTCCATCCGCAGCTAGGCTAACTGGTTTTTTTTTAATAATTTGACCTTGAATAGCGAGGAAAAAAAAAGAAAGATTAAGTAAAAGTTGTGATATCAAAGAAAAATGTGACACCAAAATGTGAAATAGATGGAACAACTCTTAACCACGTGGATAATTTTAAATACTTAGGGGCATGTATAGCATCAGACGGAAGATGCACAACAGAGATTAAGAGTAGAAGAGGGCAAGCAAAATCTGCATTTCAGAAAATGAAAAGTATCTTATGCAATAAGTCACTATCATGTAATGTAAGAAATAGAGCGCTGAAGTGCTATAGAACCTGTTTTGCTGAATGGCAGTGAATCTTGGAATGTCTCATCATCTCATCATGTTCCTCTTGTACCTTGCGGTGTCGAGGTGAAGTATAAACTTCGTGAGAGTGCCCGGTTATGGGCTTCGTATATCTTGGAATGTAAATGAACAAATTAGGAAGAAATTAGAAGCAACAGAGATGTTGTTCCTGAGACGAATGTTGCGAATTCCCTGGACTGCCAGAGTAACTAATGGCGATTGTCTAAAAGAGGCTAATGAAACTAGAACATTATTTACAAATATAAGAAAGAGAAAAACAGCCTTCTTTGGTCATATTATGAGATGATGAGAAGAGAGGCATTGAAGATCATCGTGACAACTGAACAGATCGAGGGGAAGAGAGGCAGAGGCTGACCAAGAGCAATGATACTGGATGGATTGAGACGGTGGCATGGAGGAATTAATATCAGCAGCAGAATTGACCCAGAACACAAAAGACCGAGGGATATGGAGAGACATGAACGTTACGTCAGCCGGCATGACACTTGATGATGATGATGACCTGGGCTCCCGGGTGGACTCGGCTTAAAATGGGCACCAAGAATGTAATGAGAACTAATGGCGGTTCCACGTGGTATTGGCAACTGTTATTTACTGCCAATATGGTACCTTGCGGTGTACGACAGGACCAGTGCTAACTGATCTATTAAAATATCAGCCTAGCACCGTAGACCCGATGCGTGCAAAATGGTCCTAGTGTGTTCTCTAATCTCTATTTCTCATTACTTTTAAAAAGTTACCCCACTGGGATCTGCACCTCATAGCGACGCCTCTGCTGATAAGTGTCTAGTGAATCGACTACGTAGACTGCAGAAACCAACAGTTGTACTTTGTATGAGGCAGAAACCGGGCACTTTTCCTCAGTCATTTTCCCGCATTCGTAATGTATCAAAGATCAGCGTGCTCGCCGCACGCGCATTGCATGCGAGCGCTCGATAAATGGTCGATTGGCTTGCTCTCGGTGCAGGGTGTTGTACGGGGCGGACAAACAGAGGGTTTGTTTTTAAACCTACTCGCAATATCTACGTCAAGCGCAAAGCCAGTCTCTTTCCTTCTGCGGCCGAGACTGCGATTTCCTGGATCAATCGTTAAACGATAATTACCAGATAGCAGCAAATAGCAGGTGTAGGTAATTACCCGCTTTCCTTGTATATAAGACGATGGATAAGGACGAAACCAACTCAGCATACCGCGCCAACGCTGTACAAGGCGGATCCAAAGGGCCGGGTTTCACGGCTGACAAGAGTAAGAATAAAATGGCGGCCAAGAGCAACAAGAAATGGGTGCGTCTGGCTACTGTTCTGGCGTACGTACTTGCCGTGTCATTAGCCGCGATTGTTCTAGCCACGTATTACAGTCTTATATGGGAACCAAAACTGAAACTCAAGAGTCAAGCCTCGGCAACAACAGACGGGACGAGTAATATTACAAACATCAGCTTTAGTACGACGGGTAGTCCTTAGCAGTGTTTATGCTGGCAGTGTGCTGGGATTTTTTGTGTTCTTTGAAGGTGAGTCCACTGTTTTACAGGGGAAGTGTGCGTGTGCAGTTAATGCAGCGACGCGTTTTGTTTAAAAATGGACGAATGTGTGTATACCGCTTCTGTATTAATAACATGGTTAGCGTCTGTTTGTATGTCTGTCTAACACATAGATTCTATCACAGGTACTACTAGTAGTACTACTACACACGCACTCAACAAGTCTGGACAACACACAAATTGTACCATGGCTAGAGTACACAATCACGTACTCAACACGGTCCGGACAATACATAGATTTTATCACTGGTAGACTATACAAACGCTCAACACGGTCCGGATAATACATAGATTTTATCACTGGTAGACTATACAAACGCTCAACACAGTCCAGAAACCAGATTCTACCTTGGGTAAACTACGCTGGCACTTAACGCAGGACATACCACACAAACACATACTCAACACAGTAGACTACACACACACACACACACACACACACACACACACACACACACACACACACACACACACGTACGGACGGACCGTTCAACCGACAGACAAATAGATAGGACATACAGGCAGACATATAGATAAACGGGCGGACAGACGAACAGACAAACAGAAATATAGATAGAAGGACAGACAGACACGTAGATAAGTGGAACGAATAGACAGACAGTCATATAAATAGATGGACATACAGAGGGATAGACATATAATTAAACGGACAGACGGGCGGACAGACATATAGATAGGTGGGCACATGGACTGACGGGCAGACAAAAATATATATGGAAGGACAGACAGACATATAGATGAACGGACGGACAGGCCTACAGACATAGATAGAAGGTCAGACAGGCAGACACAGATCAACGTACGGACGAACGGACTGACCGACAGACCGACATACATATAGATAGAAGGACAGACAAGCAGACACAGATAAACAGACAGGCAGACCGACGGACGAACCGACAGACATATGGATAGAAGGACAGACAAAGGGACACACTGACATATAGATAAACGGACGAACGGACAGACAGACATATAGATAGAAGGTCAGACAGGCAGACATTGATAAACGGACCGACAGACATATAGATAGAAGGACAGACAGGCAGACACAGATAAACAGACGGACCGACGGACGCACGAACAGACAGACAGACATATAGATAGAAGGACAGACAGAAGGACATATATTAAAATGACAGCAAACAGACAGGCGGAAGGAAAGACGGATAGATAGGTGGGCAGACGGACGGACTGACAGACAGACATATAGATACATGGACAAACGGGCGGACAATCAGACAGACATATACATACACGGACGAAGGGGCGGAAAAACTGACAGACATAAAGATACACCGACGAACGGGCGGACAAACAGACATACATATAGATACAAGGACGAACGGGCGGACAGACTGGCATACTGGCATGATAGAAGGTCAGACAGGCATAGATGAATGGACGGATGGACAGACAGACAGAAATGTCTAGATAGGTAAATGGGCAGACGGACGGACGGAGATGGACAGCCAAACGGACGAACGGACGGACAGACAGACGGACAGGCGGATGGATGAATAGACAGACACACGATCGAATGGACAGACAGGAAGACACGCACACACAGTAGAACATTTATCTCACACTCGTGTTGTTTGGGCAAGATACCGTATTTAACTCTTAATATGCCGTTTGCCACGTTAAAGGCTAAAACTTCCGCCAAATAATTACCAAACTCCACTCAGGGTGGATCCACTAGGTGAGACACAACACAGGGTGGAACCACTAGGTGAGACTCAACACAGGGTGGATCCACTAGGTGAGACTCAACACAGGGTGGAACCACTAGATGAGACTCAACACAGGGTGGATCCACTAGGTGAGACTCAACACGGGGTGGAACCACTAGGTGAGACTCAACACAGGGTGGATCCACTAGGTGAGACTCAACACAGGGTGGATCCACTAGGTGAGACTCAACACGGGGTGGAACCACTAGATGAGACTCAACACAGGGTGGAACCACTAGATGAGACTCAACACAGGGTGGATCCACTAGGTGAGACTCAACACGGGGTGGAACCACTAGGTGAGACTCAACACAGGGTGGATCCACTAGGTGAGACACAACACAGGGTGGATCCACTAGGTGAGACTCAACACGGGGTGGAACCACTAGATGAGACTCAACACAGGGTGGATCCACTAGGTGAGACTCAACACGGGGTGGAACCACTAGGTGAGACTCAACACAGGGTGGATCCACTAGGTGAGACTCAACACAGGGTGGATCCACTAGGTGAGACTCAACACAGGGTGGATCCACTAGGTGAGACACAACACAGGGTGGATCCACTAGGTGAGACACAACACGGGGTGGAACCACTAGGTGAGACTCAACACAGGGTGGATCCACTAGGTGAGACTCAACACGGGGTGGAACCACTAGGTGAGACTCAACACAGGGTGGATCCACTAGGTGAGACTCAACACAGGGTGGATCCACTAGGTGAGACTCAACACAGGGTGGAACCACTAGGTGAGACTCAACACGGGGTGGATCCACTAGGTGAGACTCAACACAGGGTGGATCCACTAGGTGAGACTCAACACAGGGTGGATCCACTAGGTGAGACTCAACACAGGGTGGATCCACTAGGTGAGACTCAACACAGGGTGGATCCACTAGGTGAGACACAACACGGGGTGGAACCACTAGGTGAGACTCAACACAGGGTGGATCCACTAGGTGAGACTCAACACGGGGTGGAACCACTAGGTGAGACTCAACACAGGGTGGATCCACTAGGTGAGACTCAACACAGGGTGGATCCACTAGGTGAGACACAACACAGGGTGGATCCACTAGGTGAGACTCAACACAGGGTGGATCCACTAGGTGAGACACAACACGGGGTGGAACCACTAGGTGAGACTCAACACAGGGTGGATCCACTAGGTGAGACTCAACACGGGGTGGAACCACTAGGTGAGACTCAACACAGGGTGGATCCACTAGGTGAGACTCAACACAGGGTGGATCCACTAGGTGAGACACAACACAGGGTGGATCCACTAGGTGAGGACTCAACACAGGGTGGATCCACTAGGTGAGACACAACACGGGTGGAACCACTAGGTGAGACTCAACACAGGGTGGATCCACTAGGTGAGACTCAACACGGGGTGGAACCACTAGGTGAGACTCAACACAGGGTGGATCCACTAGGTGAGACTCAACACGGGGTGGAACCACTAGGTGAGACACAACACAGGGTGGATCCACTAGGTGAGACTCAACTCCGGGTGGATCCACTAGGTGAGACTCAACACAGGGTGGAACCCCTAGGTGAGACTCAACACAGGGTGGATCCTCTAGGTGCAGGACTCAATACGAGCCGCTGATGTAAAATACGTGGCCCTTTATTTCTACAAGTCAGTTCTAGTAAGTCGTGTTTTGACATGTAAAGGAATATTCAGTTATAAGTCGATGTGAAGCAATGATCTTCAAACTGCTGTTCATCATCATCATACGGTGTCTTGCTGACTGGCGTGGGAGATTATGCTCCTCCACATCTGGCGATCTCCAACAGCATGTATTTATTAGTTCGTGCGCCGACACTTTGTGTTGCCTTGACAACAGGCTGTCAGTACTGTTCTCTCGTTGTCTTCCTCTATCTCTCCTTGCATAATTCTTTCTAGCTGTCACATGTTCGAGGTCTCTCTTCTCATAATGAGATCAAAAATTACATCTGCTTCTTCCGGGTATATGTGATAAGTTCACTTCGTGTCTTAGTCTCTTTCTCATGTTTGTGATAAGTTGTCTTTGTGTCTTAGTCTCTTTCTTATGTTTGTGATAAGTACACTTTTTGTCTTAGTCGCTTTCTTATGTTTGTGATAAGTTCACTTTGTGTCTTAGCCTTTTTCTTATGTTTGTAATAAGTTCATTTTGTGTCTTAGTTTATTTCTTATGTTTGTGACAAGTTGTCTTTGTGTCTTAGTCTCTTTCTTATATTTGTGATAAGTTCACTTTGTGTCTTAGTCTCGTTCGTATGTTTGTGATAAGTTGCATTTGTGTCATAGTCTCTTTTTTATGTTTTTGATCATGTATCAATTTATCAACGTGTCTTAGTTTCGTTCTGATGTTTATGATCATTTGCCAACGTGTCTTTTAGAAAGAAAAAAAAAATATGTAGATTACAGATTCCAGACATAATTCCAAATGGACCCCAAAAATGAGCGCGTAAACAAGTTTGCAGCGAGTACACTACATATTGGGAGTTGTGACAGATGAAGTTGCTAGAATCCTTACCTTCGGCTCAACGGTAATGTGTTCGAATCTTCCTCATAGCGGATTATTGGCTTGGACTCCCAGGTCGACCCAGGCGAAAATGGGTACAAGGAAGTAAAAGCGATCGGTTTCATATCAACAGCATCAACAATTGATTGCTGATTAATATATACAAATATAGGACCAGCACCATATACCCAATATGGGTACCGTTAATGGGTATTGTACTATATGTACTTTCACTGGTATGCTACCTACCCTACTTAGAGCTCCTTTCTTTATAGTCTGTATATCTTCCCATTCTTTGTGAACACTCACGCTAACTGTGGACATTCTGAAGATATGTGTCATATTGACAGACTGTTTTTGGATGTTTCAATCAATCAATCATGTGCCATGCCGGAAAGCGTGGGCGGTCATGACTTGCCATTTCACTCGATCACCAGAGTCGTGGATCAGCTCAGTGTTCCTGTCTCGTCCATGCCATGTGGCCAAGCCATCCAGGTATTTTCCTCTCGGTCTTCCTCTTGGTCTGTTCCCTTCGATCTTGCCAGTTGTCACTAAGTTCTCCAATCCATTTCTTCTCATAACATGTCCAAAAAATTTTGACCGTCTACGTCTAATTTCTCTAATCAATTTACGATTTTCATTTGTCTCCTGTAGTACTTGGTCATTGGTTTTTCCGTCTGTCCATGGCATTCTTCGTATTTTCCTCAGAATCCACATTTCTGCAGCCATCAGATGTTTTTCAGCCTGACTGCTCATTGTCCAAGTTTCACATCCATACAAAAGAACATGCTCTATGTATCCCCTCAACACTCTTTTTCTCGTTTCAGTTGACATCTTTTTATTGGTCAGAATGTTTTTCATCTTGCTAAAGGCTACTTTCGCCATGGCGATTCTTGTTCTAATCTCTTCAAGGCATCTCTCATCAGATGTTATGACTGTTCCGAGATAATTGTACCGATTCACTTGTTGAAGAATATTCCCATTTACTTGTATATTACATTGTGGTATTTCGTTCTTCCTAGTGACGACCATAACCTGTGTCTTTTTACAATTTAATTCTAACCCCAGTTGCTCACTGTGTACAACAACCGCATCTACCAATTGTTGAAGATCCTGTTCATTGTCTGCAATCAACACTGTATCATCCGCATATCTAATGTTATTGATGTTTCGTCCTCCAATGCTGATTCCATTATATCAGGGGTGGCCAACACGAGGCCCGCGGGCCGCCGGGAGTCATGTTGCGGCCCGCGGAGTGGGAAGCGACAATGTGGTCGAGGCTGTAGCACACTTGCTTGCTTAATTTAATTAACAAAAATAACTTAGGCAAGTGGCCCGGCAGGAAGTATTATTTCTGAAATTTGGCCAGCCTGCTAAAAAGGTTGGCCACCCCTGATTTATATCTTCTACATTTCTGAAAATATTTTCACTGTATAGGGAAAAAAGATCTGGAGACATGACACTTCCCTGCCTAACACCTCTCTTAATAGGCTGATATTGTCCCACTTCATTATCAATCCTTATGGCAGCTTGTTGTTTCCACTATATGTTTTTTTATAAGTCTAATGTCTTTTCCATCAATTTGTAGATCTGCAAGCATATCCACCATGTTGGCATGTCTAACTCTATCAAAAGCCTTTGTGTAGTCAATAAAGCAAAGATGTATATCCTTGTTTACTTCTACAGCACGTTCAGTAACTGTTCGCAGCATATACAAAGCATTTACACAGCATTTACTGTACCCTTTCCTTCTACAAACCCACATTGTTCTTCCCCTATTTCAGGTTGTATTTTCTTCCTCACTCTTTGCATGATAATTCGTAGCAAAATCTTTGTGATGTGACAAATTATACTAATTGTTCTATTTTGATCACATCCCAAGGTTCCCGATTTCTTTGGGATTGCAATAAATACAGAGTTACATAATTCAGAAGGTATATCTCCAGTATCATATAATGTGTTCAGCAGTCTGGTGACTTGATCTATTCCATATTCTTCTAAAGCTTTAATAATTTCTGTTGTGATGTTATCTGCACCGGGGGCCTTGCCAGCTTTCATATGCTTAAGAACATTTCGAACCTCCATCTTCAAAATTGGTGGTCCTTCATTATTAAATCTAATATCATACTGTTCCTCTCTGTTATTATCATAAAGGTTTTTCACATAATCTGTCCATACATGTAGAATCTGATCTTTGCTATTGTGATTTTGCCATCTTTAGTTTTTAGACATCCTGCTGATGTACTTGTTCTTTTATTAGCAAGTTCCTGAATTCTTTTGTGCACTAATTTGGTATTTTGACTGATGTGTTGTTTTTCAATTTATAAGCACTTTTCTTCAAAACATGCTTCTTTTGCCTCCTTACATAATATTCTGACTTGTCTGTGAATTTCTTCATATTTGGCAAAATTATTTTTATTGAGTCTTCTTGTTTCCATTAGGTGTAAAATTTCTTCAGTCATCCATTTCTTACGACCTACCTTCTTTAATTTTGGAATAGTTGTTTCTGCAGCCAGACTGATTGAATTCTTCAACATTTCCCATTGATCATCCACATACTGGAATAGGATCTCTAGATCAGACAATATATCAAATCTGTTCTGTACTTCTATGTTGAATTTGTTTTGTATTTCCTTGTCATTACTCAATGTACACAAATCATATTTAGTGTTTCCTGTTATATACTTGACTTTCTTCAACTTTTCCCCCAATGTTCTTGTAAGTAATCTGTGGTCACCATAACAATCAGCACTGGAACTGTTTTTGCTATTGTTAACGCGTTTCTAAATCTTCTGCTAATCAGAATGTAGTCAGTCTGGTTTCTAATCCTACTATCAGGACTCCTCCATGTCCATAATCTTCTAGGGTGTTGGTTAAACCAGGTGTTTCCTTACAATCATTTCCTGTTCTTTTGCCCATTCTACGAGTCTGTATCCTCTTTCATTTCTCTCTCCTAAACCATAGTTTCCTACTGTGTATCTATCACTTTGATTTCCTACTTTTGCTTTGAAGTCCCTATTATGATGTTTATTTCTGAATTTTTACATTTCTTTAAGGCAGACTCTATGTCATTATAAAATTCCTCTACACTGTCTTCACTGGATTCTCCTGTTGGGGCATATACTTGAATAACATTTATGCTAAAAGGTCTGCCACTTAATTTAACTAGTAGAGCTCTGTCCGACACGGCCCAATATCCTTGAACAGATTTTGATGTTTTCCGGTCCAAACTAATTGCCACTCCCCTTTGTCGATCTTCACCTCCAGAATAAATAATCTTAAAATCTTCATCTATCTTGATGCCTGCTCCTGTCCATCTCGTTTCGCACATCCCTAAAATATTATTTTTTTCTCTTTCCATTTCTTGTTTATGTTATCTAATTTTTCGTCGTCGTTTAACGTCCTAACATTCCACGTTGCTAATTTTAATGTCTCTGTCCTTGTCTTGCAATGATCAGTCTTTAGGCGAATCATAATGTACTAGGCACTTTTAAAGAGGTGGTTTGCCGGTGCTTTCCTCTATGGCAATGATCATACTGGCCAGGTGACCGCAGCCATTGACTCTAGAAAGAGCTCCTCTGCCTGCCGTCGCGAAACTTGAGACCATAACCAACAAATATATGTCGGCTGCCCTCAAAATTTCATCCACCACCTGCCTTCCGTGGCTTCTTTTGAACTCTTCCAATAAACGAATACGAAATAATATCACATAATCCACAGGAAAACAGTTAACAGCGTCTCCCCGAAATATAAACGCGTCACGTCGTCGCCATTTATACCGGAAGTTGGATGTTTACAGTTGCTATATGATCGAGCGATCTGAATGATTTATGTCTTGGCGTTGTTTATTTTCGTGGTGTCTATTTTGCATGTGTTCATTATCCCAGTTTGTGTCTGATGTATGTTGATCTTCACTTTGTGTCTTGAATATGTTGACCTTCACTTTATGTCTTGTATATGTTGATCTTCCCAGTTTGTGTCTTGTATATGTTCATGTTCCCAGTTTGTGTCTTGAATATGTTGGCTGATCTTCAGTTTGTGTCTTGAATGTGATGGCTGATC
>JACEFZ010010313.1:0-10000 GCA_014155875.1 Cepaea nemoralis | reverse complement strand
TATTAAACTCAAATGTGAAATCGGTACACGGAGAACGACTGAACTGTACTAATAAAGTATAACAATTCATTAATTTCAGTCTATGCAGAATACTGGGACTACCACGTTAATGTGGAGCTCACGGAGAGAACTTGGGGCTCACGGAGAGAACTTGGAGCTCATAGTGAGGACCTGAAGCTTACAGGGAGAACTTGGGGCTCACGGAGAGAACTTGGGGCTCACGGAGAGAACTTGGGGCTCACGGAGAGAACTTGGGGGCTCACAGAGAGAATGTGGAGCTCACAGAGAGAACTTGGAGCTCACAGAGAAAACTTGGAGCTCACAGAGAGAATGTGGAGCTCACAGCGAGAACTTGGAGCTCCCAGAGAAAACTTGGAGCTCACAAAAAGAACTTGGAGCTCACGGCTTGTAGCTCATGGAGAGAACTTAGAGCTCACAGTGAGAAGCGAGAACTTGGAGCTCATAGAGAGAATTTGGAGCTTAAAGAGAAAAGAGAGAACTTGGAGCTCACAGAAAGAACTTGGAGCTCACAGAGAGAAGAGAAAGCTTGGACTCATGGAGAGAACTTGGAGCTCCCAGAGAGAACTTGGAGTTAACAGAGAGAAGAGAGAACTTGGAGCTCACGGAGAGAACTAAACAAATTCCAATCAATTAAGAGGTGATAAAAAGACGCTAGCCCTGGATATGATAAACACTGAAGAAAGAACACCTAAGGATAGTATAATTAGATTCGCCATTGTTTAGTATAACTAGATACTGCGTTGTCTGGTAGAACTCTCTTGTCTACCATGGTC
The DNA here is from genome assembly GCA_014155875.1 of Cepaea nemoralis. Taxonomy (NCBI): domain Eukaryota; kingdom Metazoa; phylum Mollusca; class Gastropoda; order Stylommatophora; family Helicidae; genus Cepaea; species Cepaea nemoralis. Next base: position 9,206 of record JACEFZ010010313.1, on the reverse strand, counting down.
AGGATGCGAGAACAGCACATTAAAAGAGGTGTGGCAACACAAGAACACTACGCGGGAAGCCACAGAAGATTAATAAACCAACACAGAACTGGTGTCGTTAGCCGCTACATGCTATGGGATTTGCTGAGGAGGGGATCCGAGCACTTATGGACTGAATGGTTCGATGTGCAATGAGGATGATCTGTCGACTAACTAACTAACTAACTGACTGACTGACTGACTGACTGACTGACTAACTAACTGACTGACTGACTGCTGCTGGCTGGCTGACTGACTTTCTGACTGACTCCCTTGTCTGAAACCTACAAGACAACAAGTTAGTGTGAGACCTTAAAGACATGGAGACGAGAGTTAAAGACACAGAGAGCTACGTGGGCACGACATGTCGTTGGGTGGGGGAATAGCAGGAGATAAAATACTGGACGGCTTGAGTTGGTTGAGAGCCCAAGCTCCACTAGAGAATGAATGGCCGAAGGGGAAGAAGAAAAGAGACGATGTTTGGGTTCCCAATGGACGACATAGAGCAGAAGAAGATCATACGCCCATTATGCATCAGGACATGTAAAATGGGTCCTTACACAACACTGAAAGGGAAAGACTCAGATGAACACATACTGGTATAGAGAAAACTGGAAGCGTGATGTGAACAACACATCATCAGTCACTATTCCACATAGAATTACTTGAAGGGAATGAATAAACAAAAGTAAACAGTCAGTACCAGGAGGCACATAAGTATATTCTGACTTGCAAGTGTTGATCAGGATAATACTTATCATCATTATCATATTCTGCCATCCCGACTGGCATAGACAGATCCCCGTCCTGGATGGTTTAGATCAGTGGTTCCCAAGCTTTTCAAGCAGAGGGCCATATCTACTATTTTCGGTAGTTAAGCGGGCCACAACGTTATACAATTATAAAAAACTTGCAATATCATTCTTACCTTTCTTAACTTTCGTCAACAAAATTCTAAAACTTTAAAGGCAGTCAATGTCAGTACCACACTACGGCCATATTTTGGTTTAAAATCAAAAGTTCATTTAACAATACATTTTTAATCAGTTTCAAAAATCGATATTAATGTAATTAATTTTCAATTGTAACTGTTCTTCATAACCAGTTACTTCAGTTCAGATGCCAGTTTTTCAATGTCTGGGCACAAATATGTCGTGCCCAAAGTCATAAGCGCAGCAAGGTTACTGTCAGTGAGTCTGGAACGTTGCTTTTGTTTTTTTTTTTTTTGTTTTTTTTAAACGGTCATTGCGGAAGATGACTGCTCGAATCTGTAAGTCGAACCAAAACGACAAATTTATCTCTGGGCGAATGAACGCAAGTGTTCAAATTGTTCGGCAGGCAATAGTCGATAGAATGAAATCATATGATCAGCTGAAGGTGAAGCAGGCAGCTCCAGAAATGTACATCTCAGTGCAGAATTGCATTTCAAATCAATTACTTCGTGCTGAAGGTGTTGCTGTAATTGACGGAGAGTGGCATCAGGAAATTCGAATGGATTTATGAAGAGGGCAACATTATCCTCCTCTATTGTGAACTCTTGAAATCTCGACTGAAACGAGGCCTCGCGTGCCACTTTCTGACAGCTGACGGGCCATGGTTTGGGAACCTTTGGTTTAGATCAACTCTGCTGATGCTACTACTCCATGTCATCATCTCAGTCCACCCATAATTTCTCTCTGTCTGCCTCTATCTTTTCTCCCACTGATCTTTCCATTTGTCACGTTTTCCAACAATTGTCTTCTCACGACATGACCAAAGAATGCCGTTTGCCTTGTTCTGATAGTTGTATAAAATGTCCTTTTTCTTCTGCGTTCATCCGGGGTGGTTTTTTTAACGTCATCCAGACGTAATTGTGTTGTTCCTGGTTATGCGCCCGTAGGACGTAATTGTGTTGTTCCTGGTTATGCGCCCGTAGGCCGATACATCCGACTTCTGCGGGCGCTTGTTGACCGGGTTAGCCTTCCCGGGTGTATAAAATGTCCTACTTTCATTAGCTTCGTCCAAGCTATCGTTATTTACTCTGGCAGTCCAAGGTATTCACAACATTCGTCTCGGTAACCACGTCTCTGGTGCTTTCAAACTTTTCCTAATTTGTTCATTGACGCTCCATGATTCACTGAAATACAGCAAAACATATATATATATAACATTTCGGTTTTTTTCTTCTGACATTCAATGTTACTGATTTATTGAATAAGATAGTTTTCATTGTCTCAAATGTAGACTTGTAGTTTTTAAAACTTGTAGTTTTTAAAACTTATTAACACCGTCGGCTTTAACACATAGCCCGTTCCGTGGTGAAGAGGTTACGGACGAAGTTCATAATCCCGCATACCCGAGTTCGAAACACAGCTGTTGGCAATTTGGCAGAAGACTGCTTTACGTTGTGTTTTTTTTAATGAAATAGTATGGGGCTGGTCGTTCAAAAGCAATGGCAAACTACTGGACGTAACATGCGCAGGAATCACGAACAGTCAAAAAATGCAGGGGTTGACTGCTACGTACTGTAAAGGATATGCAACAACATCAACAAGAACTATTTAACAAATTATTTGGTCAAATTATTTGGTGTAATCACTGTTTATATATAAATACTAAAGTCACAAACAATATATTGCACAATTTATTGCCTGGCATATTTCACCACATCTCGTCAGGTGCATACATGAATAAATGAATACTACTTTAGCTGAAATCAGTGTCGTTGACGCAAACTTGCAACTGTTGCAGTATTTGAATTCAACATCTGTAATGACAAACTAAGAAAACGTTTTCTCATAATATCGGGGCCGCTATGAAGGATCGCTGATAGGTGGACCAACTATCAAAGCCATGTACAACAAGATATGGATCGGGATATGCCAAACAGTACACAGTTGCATTTGCCCCGATACTTGCCCCTGGCCTAGTGTCATATTTAAATACACATGTGCAAGTCCTCTGCAGGACGTCGCCATCAACCTCGGGTTGATATTCTAAGTAATTTTACGTTCAGTAGTTTGCCATTATTTCCTGAACGAGAAGTCAACGTTTGAATGCAACTGACCGGTGTAGGAAACAATATCACTACCCCGCCATTAGCGCAACGGAAGTTCAAGAGCTACAGCGCTCTTATCCTTTCGGCTACATCGACTGGCAGTATCATATCACAGATATGAAAAAGAAGCTCAAATGTATAACAGGCGCTGAGGTCAAATTACGAAATCAGTCATATAACAGCCATCCTAAAAAAAAACTTCTTTAAAGTCGAGAAGATCGACTTTATTGCACCGGCTCTGTCCCATAAGGCTTGGTCTTTTTCCGCCGGGCGGCCTGCCGAAAGCGTCACACAAAGCACGAACTCCGAAGCTCCAGCGACGACCCCCATGAGTCTCCGAGAAAACTGCATTCGTGAAACGAAAGACGTAGCCCGGAATTGAACACACAACCTTCGGAACGCTAGGCTGATGGTTTGACCACTTGGTCACGGAGACTCCCAATAGCCATCCTAAAGAATACACAGGTGTCTTTCACTGGAACATGTTCCTTCCTGCACGGTATCGAACATGACTGCTCCTCACAGTGACAGAAAATAGTAGGCTATATTTAGCATTCTCTTTAGAAACCCATATCTTTGTGGCCTCGTGTCTCTTCCATTTTATACAGTGTCCATGATTCACAGGCATACAGTAGTAACATTTAGATGGTTATCCTTTACAGGTCGTTGCAGTCAACCCCATAATTGTTTAGATGTTTGTGATTTCTTGGCAGGTTTACGTTCAGTAGTTTTCTATTTCTTTCTAAACGACCGACACACATACCTTTGTATGAAAACCAATGCAAGGCGGTCTGCTGCCAAATCGCCCACAGCTGTGTTTCGCACGCGGTATGTGGGACTACGTATTGCGTCCATAACCCCTTCATCACAGAGCCGACAATTGTGAAAAATATTTAGTACCCTAATTTAACCAAAAAACAAAAAACAAAACAAAATTAAACTAGAGAGAGGAGGGTGGGGGGAAGAAGAGGAGAAGAACAGGAGGAGGAGGAGGAGGAGGAGGAGGAGGAGGAGGAGGGGAAGAAGAAGAAGAAGAAGAAGAAGAAGAAGAAGAAGAAGAAGAAGAAGAAGAAGAAGAAGAAGAAGAGGGGGGATGCGGAGGAAGAAGAAGAAGAAGAAGAAGAAGAAGAAGAAGAAGAAGAAGAAGAAGAAGAAGAAGAAGAAGAAGAAGAAGAAGAAGAAGAAGAACAACAACAACAACAACAACAACAACAACAACAACAACAACAATCAAAAATAACAACAGAGACGATGAAGGAGGAGAAGGTGAGAAGAAGAACAATATAAATAACAACAACAACAGCAACAAGCAGGGAACGAGAACGCTATTCGTATATATAGAAATGTTATTAGTGGACAGAAACATATTTTAGATTGAAGACACATGTTAATTTCACAAGATAACATTATTTCAATTGACTGACAATCTTATTCCAATTTTGTTTTCTTTCATTTTCAGGCTTGCAACGGAATATAAATGCAAACGATAAGACATTTCAAGGAAAGTCGGAACTGTTGCCATGACAATACCAACTAAGCAGTAAATTCTAGTATTCTGGCCAACCAGCAGAAGTTAGCACGGGAATTTATTACGACTGTTGTTCATGGAATGTGGCTGATTTCCGACCGGTTGTTCCTCTATAAATATAAACAGAATGTTCTGTAAATGATTGTTAATACATTTGAACCTCTGAAATGCAAAGCAAATCTGTCATTACACGCGGATGTGATATTGTATATTAAATTAAAGTAATTATTAAGTATATATTTAATTTTGTACATAAAATTATAATGACTCTTGAAGTAGCAATCGTTCTGCCTCATAAATACAGGATTCTCCTCCGTGGCTTGTATGAGGTTAAATTGTGTTTATGTGAATATTGAGCGATAGAATATAACTGTGTTCAGTAATTTTTAAGCGGCTGTGCATTTAAATTCCAAAATTCCCCGTAGTAGTTATGTTGTTGGTGTTATGCTTACAAAGTATACCTACACAATAGTTTAATATACACATGAAGTTACGCCTACAGTATAGGCTAGTCATACTTTTAGTCTAAACTTCCATGTCGCCGAAGTTACACTTATATATTTAGTCATGCTTCTGAAGTTTAAAGTTGGTTACATGTTTTTTATTGACGTCGCAATCAACCTCAGCATGTAATGGTTGTTTGTGATGTGGTAGGAAGTTTTACATGTAGTAGTTTGCCATTGATTTCTGGCTGGCCGATGCTCATACAAGCGGCTGGCCCTGTGGTCTTGTGTTTGAATTCCCTTATAATATTTAAAAAAGAAAAAAATTCCCTCGGCCCCAAATTTTCAAAAAGCCTAAAATGTCACAAAGAAAATTTTTAGGAATTTTAAAGGGTTTATTTTTTTGGGAATAATAAAAATTTTTTTGGTTTGGGAAATAAATTTTTAATGGGGTAATTTCCCGGGGGAAACCCCGGGGGAAAGTTTAAAATGGGCCCCTGTTCTTTTTTTAATTCCTTATATTAAAAACCGCCCTGGGTCCAGTTTGCCAATTGCCTTTTGCAGGTTTCTAAAGTAAACGTGTTTTAAATTTAAACATCGTTTGGAAAAAAAGGGGCTATTATAAGCCCCGGAATTTAAAAATGGCCTTTTTTTACTTATTTTTGGGTTGGGAACTTCGCGGCGTTTTAAAGGAAGGACATTTTTTCCCCCAACCCATTCTTTTCAAATTTTAAACTTTTAAAAATTTTATTACTTCTTATAGTCCATGCCGTGTGGTGTTAGTGATCGTGCCTGTCCACAATCTCTTGTGCTTCGAAGCATGTATGACACCGACGTTCCTACATGCCATGATGTCAAACTGTCCGGCATCTCCTCTCTTGGTGTCCCCCTGCCTCTCTTCCCCTCCAGCCTTCCCGTTGTGACGACATGCCCCAGCTTTCCTCTTCTCGTGACTTGCCCAAAGAATGTGGACTGTCTTCTTCTGATGCAAGAAACCACTTCTCTTTGTAAGTTCACTTTCCAGATATCTTCATTGCTCCTTCCATTCGTCTCCGGTGTTGTCATCATTCTTCGACAAATCCACATCTGCACAATGTCCACATAACTCCTCACTTGTCTGCTAATTGTCCATGATCCACTTCCGTACATCAGGATTGGCTCTCTAAAGCTCGTAAGAACTCATGTCCTTACCTCAATAGACAAAGATAAATTGCACAGAATATTCTTCATCTTGTGAAATGCTGCCTTTTGCTTGGGCTGCTCTGAACATAACTTTTTTGGTGCTGTTACATCTTCTATCTGATGTTATTAAAGTACTAAGTAATCAAACACATTGCCTTGTTTCACATTGGTTCCATTCACTTTGATGTTGGATTTGGGCATGCACTTTTTCTTCGTAATAACATATTACTAACTATTCAGTATTCCACCTCTGGTTTATTACCTATTATTCAAATATCTAACTCTAACCTATGACCTATTAATTAGTAACTTAATTTTAACCTATGACTTCTTTCTCGACCGTGGTTCTTTGTATGAGAACCAACGCAAGGTGGTCTGTTGGCAAATCGCCCGCATCTGTGTTTTGAACACGGTTTGCGGGACTACGAATTGCCCCCTTAAACAGCAGCAAGAGCAGTATATAACATTCTAAAGACTCGTGTTATAACTTCCATTGACAGAGATAAATTACACGGAATGTTATTAATCTGATGTAATGGCGCCCTTGCTTGGTTTATTCTCCATGTTTATTTATCTCTGTGTTTGTTTTTCCATCTGTTGTGTTATCTTTGATCTCAGATAACCGAGTCTCGCCTCTGGCTTTCCATGTTTTCTTGTTTGCTGTCACTGTACGCTCTGGTTGCTTTTTTTGTTTTTTTTTTTACTCAGAAGAAAATGTTCTACGACCATCGTATGTTTAATAAATTGTTGGCTGGACTTTGGCGCATAGAGACATAATCCACACAATGCTACGAGGGTGCCTCGGTAAACACTGTACTACAGAAATAGACATCTTCTTGTAAGTTTCTTGTGTAAATATTACTAAACAACAGTGAAGAGCAAAGTAGAAGACGACGACGACGACGACGAAGAAGAAGAAGAAGAAGAAGAAGAAGAAGAAGAAGAAGAAGAAGAAGAAGAAGAAGAAGAAGAAGAAGAAGAAGAAGAAGAATAGCAAGAAGAGAAGACTAAGAAGAAGAGGAAGAGCAAGAAGAAGACGAAGAGAAGAAAAGAAACAGAATACAAATAAGAAGGAGAAAGCGGAGAAGAAGAAGAAAAAGAAGAAGAAGAATGAAGGAGGATGATGTGGAGGAGGATGAGGATGAAAAAAGGAAGAGTAGAAAGACAGTTCAACTGCCTGATGACGTTATTTATTGACAGAACAGCTGAAGCTGTTTCTGTTATCTGTAGTATATTGACATTGGGAATACTCTGTGATGTCTCAATGTGTGTTTTATTATTCAGTGAATTCCAGGACTGTAGATTATAATTGTTATTCAGTCGTCAATGTTCGTATCCATTAAAATACAGCATTAGAGAATTGTTTTTATATATATACTCTCGTCACGTGATTTGTAAATTTGAACTGTACTCTCTCTCTCTCTCTCTCTCTCTCTCTCTCTCTCTCTCTCTCTATATATATATATATATATATATATATATATATATATATATATATATATATATACTAGCTGACCCGGCCCGGCTTCGCCCAGTCCCTGGTGGGGAGCATCTCATTTAATTCATATAAGTAGTCATATAAGTTCTCGTTCCCGTTACCGACTGTCTGTCTGTCTGTCTGTCTGTCTGTCTGTCTGTCTGTCTGTCTGTCTGACCCGGCCCGGCATTGCCCAGCTCCTGGTGTGGAGCGTCTCATTTAATTCATATAAGTAGTCATATAAGTTCCCGTTCCCGTTACCGACTATCTGTCTGTCTGTCTGTCTGTCTGTCTGCCTGACCCTGTCCGGCTTCGCCCAGTCCCTGGTGGGGGGCATCTCATTTAATTCACATAAGTAGTCATATAAGTTCTCATTAAATTCATACAACAAAAAAAGTAACTTAAAAGAATGTCCTTCCACACACCATCCATTATTTTTAATGAAAACGCTTGCTAATCACCTGCATGACTACAGTAACTTCTTAAGCAAATAAAGATGAGTTACAATGTTATGCATTGTGCATTATTTTTATGAAAACTTTGAAAATGCCTTACAGTTTGTATCATTATTTATTATAACTCATATGCCGGTACATAACTATGGACACAGAGTTTATAAATCTTTGAAAACGATGCCACAATATGACTATAAGTTATACAGAAAAGTTATGCCCCTTGAAATAACTTTTACGGAGTTAGGTCCCCTGAAATATATGAAATTATAATGAAAAATGAAAAATGAAATAATACTGAGTAAGCAGGCGATTTCACACTAAAAAAATATCACAGTTGACAGCTCTGGACTGAAAGGAAGGCGTGTAGAAAATTTCATCTCAATCGGATGGGCCGTTCGCGAGCGCACAAAGGACATACGGACAGACAGACATACGATCCTTATTTATATATAAGATATATATATATATATATATATATATATATATATATATATATATATATATATATATATATATATATATATATATATATGTAAATCCATGCATTTATGTAATATTAATATCACTGATGTATTATAGATACGTATATCTGTATGTTACTTTACGATATGTGAGTACATTTTCTTGTATTATATATTCTCCCAACCCATATAAAATAATTAGTGGATTTGTTAGTGCACGCTGCTTGTCTTATTTATAATATTCATGGATACTTCACACATTGGTTCTCAAACGTCCCCGGGATACGGCCTCTTTATCTGCTAGACCACATCCCTAACTCACCCCATACCTAAACACATACAAATTGACACGTCGTATGCATATTTACCAACTGTGTACCAAACAACTCATCTTACGTTGATTAGACGATACTTTTATTTTAAATAATGCATGTCCTCTGCAGGATCCTGCGATCAACTCTAGGTTGATTTCCTAGGCCAGAGGTTCCCAAACCACGGCCCGCGGGCCACTTGTGGCCCGCCAGCTGTCAAAAAGTGGCACGCAAGGCCCCGTTATTTCATATAATATATTTAATTATATATTTAATTATATAATTAATTTTATA
>JACEFZ010010312.1:0-31866 GCA_014155875.1 Cepaea nemoralis | reverse complement strand
ATAGACCAATCCGCACTTGGTGGGTGATATGTCCAGTATCACGCCGGTCGTGTTTACTTTACCAGATATTTCCTGGTACCAAATGTATGGTGGATCCCACGACAGTTAATAAAAAATAAATAACATCCACACTAATGCGGAACGAACTTCTGACCATCGGAAAGGCAGGAGAGTGTTTAGCCATTACGCCAACATAACTCGCTCGCGGGTGCCCATATTGTGCGGGTTAATACTACTGTTCCGATCTGATTTGTTGAAAAATATTTTTTTTTTTTTAAAACCTTTCCACCACGCTGAACCGGCCTCAGTGGCGTTGGTTATAGTTGTGGTGGTTCAGTGTGCGGTTTTAATATTTCTCGTCTTCTGTGTCAGTGTTAGATGACATTTCGATTACTCGGAATGTATGCCTGTGACGTCAGCTGGGCATTTGGCCGATGATGGGTTCTTCTTTGTATCCGTCTCATTCCTGCAGTTTTTTGTTTTGTTTTTTTGGTCAGTGTTGGCTTCTGGCTCGTCTGTTTTGATTGGTGTTGTGGACTCGGGTGACCCAATAGTCTTCCTCGAGGTCATCTTCATATGTCTCATCCATGTCTACGTGGAATTCCTCTTCTATGCCCCAGTCAACTGAAGATATGTCGCGTTCCTCCTCTAGGCTTTCTTTAGCTGTCTGGCGGGATAAGGTTTTCCCCTTGAGTTTCCTGGACATCGTGGTTGGGCTGCTGGCTTTAGCTTGCGGTTTCTGATTTGTCTGTGGTTGCGGCTTCTCTGCGGTCTTTAGCTTGGCTTCTGTGGCTTGTTTTTGGTTAGCTCCCTTTCAGCTTTTAGCAGTTCTCTCTCTGTTTTGATGGCTTATAGAATTTCTTCATTGTCCTTCTTCATCTCGGCCATGCGCTCCATCTCTTGCTGGATGCAAGCTGGATTTCCTTCAAGTCAGCCAGTAGTTTTTCGTTGCCGCTGATTAGTGTCGGCGTCGATGTCGGTGACAAAAGTGCCTTGACTTGCTTCTTCAGCTCGTCAATCTGGTCCTTTTTAGCTTGCGAGATGCCTATGGCTATCTCGCACCTCCGCCGTAATTCATTGAATGGAGTATTTGTGATTATGGCGGCCTTTAGGACGTCTCTTGTCTCTGGAGGTACGGGCAGCCCAGGTATTTGCTCCATGTTTGCCAAGGCAGTTGGCGCACTTTCTCTTGTCATTGGGCTTTCGGAAGTCATTGTCCTGTTTGGCCAGCAGGCAGTTGGCCCACTTTCTTTTGTCATTGGGCTTTCGGAAGTCCTTGTCCTGTTTGACCAGCGGACATTCCTTTAAGGTATGGTGTTCGGCGCAGTATCGGCAGATCTTGCTGCGGCACTATGTCCTGCTGCGGCTGGCCCTCTGGCACCTTGAGCATTGTGTGATTCTCGGGATGAATCGTCCAGATTGTTGAGCTTTATTGTTTATCGACACCTTTATTGGCATCTCGCTGACCGCTGTTGTCACCATCGCTAGAGTTGTAGGAATCTTAGAGTAGATCATTGTCACGAAAATAAACTTGATGTTCGATCAATGACAAACAAGACCCGACATTAGTCTGCACAAACAAGCAACCCTTTGATGTTGTATGAAATGAGAAAAACACGTCGCGTCAAACTGTCTGCCTACGGTCGGCATTTCTGTATGATGTGGATTGTTCGAGAAACAAATACGTCGCGTTACAATGTCTACACCGGTCGGCATTTTGTTAACAAATTGTTGCTCGAGACGAACAACGGCGTCATCTGTCTGCAAGGCGAGAGTCGGCCTTTGAAGTGATAGACGGAATGTCTGACTAGAAGTCGGGTGGAGTCTGTGATGTGGGGAGAAGGTCTCTGGCTCACAGACAGCCAGGATCTTTGTTGTATGAGACAAAGAATTCCCCAGATGAAAGTGAACTGGGCGGCGGATTGATTCCAGTCAGTCGAACACAGGCGGATAAAACCAGACTCTGGACTGATTGGCGTCTAAACTTGTTGGTGACGTCACTCCAGCTCAATATAAAACGCGTTGCCGTAAACAAGTGGAGTTAGTCGATCAAGATTTCTGAAGTGGGAAAGATCGGTGCAGTTTTCCGAGTTGTGCTTAATGAAAGAAACTAGGGTGTCAAATTGTTGATAGTTATCGGCGGACATAGATCCAGTCTGTGATTGCCTAGTTTCGATTAGCAACCGGAATAGGCTATTAATCATATCTAACTTAGAGTATGATTAGGAAGAGTACAGTACTGTGCGGTGATATAATGTATTATAGGTGCGGTGATATAATGTATTATAGGTGTGGTGATATAATGTATTATGATTAGTGATAGAATGTTCTATAAGTGTGGTGCTAGAAAGTATCATAGGAGCGTCGGCACTAGTATTCTATTGTGTGGCTTCAACTAGCTTGTGTGATATATCATTTTACTCAGGGAGTTGAGGACAATGTAGTGGAGTAATAATTAGAGAGATTAAGGATGATTGAGAGGGAGGAGAGGAATGTGAAATGGTAGGATCTTCCAGTAGGGCATCTGCTGGGTTTCTACCCGTTCCTTTATTCTTTCCTGGTGTTGCCATGTCTCAGATCATATGATGAATTATTTGGCCGTATGACAGAGATCGGATCTCTGTTATAGATCTGAGTGCTGCTATTGGCCTACACTCACCTAATTCCGGCCAGGACTGAGTTGCCCTCACCATAGTATTCTCTATTCTACAGGTTCCATTTACAGGTCCACGTATGTGTGCTATGATTTTCAACAGTGAAGCTAACACATTTTAGAAGATGATGGCTCAGAATTTGAAGACAGAAGTTGCTGAGAGGCCGCTACATTGGGCTTATACCCAAGTTGGTTTGCGGGAACCTGGCTTCTGCTGAGCAAAACATGCTGATGAGATTTATGTTTAGCAAGTGATAGTTGTATCACTGAACAGTCAGAACATTGTAGACATACACTACTGATACCAGGAACATTCATACAAAATTTATACTGATACCTAGAACATTCAGAGTGTGGTGTTAATATGGGGAATCTTTAAAACCAGTGACACTAGATCCATTAAGATTTCCCCAGTAACAGTGACAATAGGGTTAGAATTTTCTAATTAACAATCAGTTAAATAACAGAGGACATTCATAGTGTGAAGCAGATTGAAGACTCTCATTAGACAGTGTTTGTCATGGGTGTCCAAGCATCCTAGTGGTTCAAGAGACAACGGAGGAAGTCTTCACGTGACCGGAGAAGTATCACCTTGGTGAGGTTGCTTGTCTGGAATACATGGTGCTAGTGTGTTCTCAGCACAGTGATGAGAATGACTATATTCCTGAATACTGATCTGAGTCTATATACACTTTAGAGTACACGTCACACATTCTACACCTTACACACACACACACACACACACACACACACACACACACACACACACACACACACACACACACACACACACACACTTCTCCTACATATACTCTTTGCTTTAATAAATTTCTTGTTTTATTTGTTGAAGCTAGAGTTGTCACGTATGTTATGTTGGGGAAGAATGAGAGGGGGCATAATCCAGGGGTGAGTAAGAGTGAGAGGAAGGTGTCTTCAGATTGAGGGAGTGTTGTGGACGGAGTCTGCTGGATATCTCCAGGATAGAGGTATTGAATTAAAACAAATGTGGGTGTTGATTCCCCTCACTCCAGAGACGACACTAAAGTGGTAAAGAAGAACAAATAACTACTACGACATTCATTCTTTACACTCACAACAATCATGCAGCCGCTCTGCCTTCAGGATTCGGATGGGAAGATTTTCCTGTTGTAGCTGCTTTAGTATTTGGTCGTCTGTAAGCTCCACTTACTTGTATGCGTTTGATAACCTATATGATCGTCTTTAAGTCATTTTTTTCGACGATGATGTCTTTCTCACTCACATTGCTTCTCTAAAGTTTTGGATCTTGTCTGTGGTGGGTTGTCGTCGTCCTTCCTCGTGTTAGCTTCATTTGAGGTTACTGGAAGTGTTGGCGCTTCGTTGCAGCTCGCAGATAGGTTCTCTCCTTTCGTCTTCTTGGCTGCTTCTGCGCTGCTCATCTTAAACATCTTGTTTTAAGCTTAGAACATGCCTTTCTTCCCCCCCCCCCCCCCCCCCCCTGTATCAGGCTTCTAGAAGAATAGGGTAACTTGATCTCGATAGCGCTTCACAGTTGCGAATAGAGACACTACTGTTAGATGGTGACACCAAATTATGATAAGGAAATAGAAGAAAACATTCTTAGCCAAGTGGAATATCAGTTGGAGAACCCTTTGAGGCCACGGAGACAGTTCATAAATAACCACTCACAGTGTTGTTCCTGCAGCGAGGCGACGTCGTTTTCGGAGGTGACAGTTTCGATCCGGGTCGGTAACTATAGCTTTCAATTTATGTCTTGTCTAGTGCCTCCTTTACTCTCTACTTCCTTCTTCTCATTTCTATAAGCGCCAAACAATACATTGTGTGTTTATTTATTAACCATGTGGATAACTATAAGATGTACACCGGAGATTAAGAACAGGATAGGGCAATCAAAAGCTGCATTTCAGACAATGAAAAGTATCTTATGCAATAAGTCAGTATCATTGAATGTAAGAAAGAGAATGCTAACGTGCTATATAGAACCTGTTTTGATATATGGCAGTAAATTTTGGAATGTAAATAAACACATTATGAAAAACGTGGAAGCAACAGAGATGAGGTTCCTAAGACAAATGTTGCGAATTCCTTTGACTGCCAGAGTAACTATCAACTATTACCTAAAGGAAGCTAATGCAATTATAACATTATAAACAACAATAAGAGAGAGACAAACAACTTTCTTTGGTCGTGTGATGAAAAGAGAGGCTTTCGAGAACATCGTGGCAACTGGAAAGATCAGTGGGAAGAGATCTAGAGGCATACCAAGAGAAATGATGCTGGATGGATTGAGACGGTGGCATGGAGGAACATCATGGGCAGAGTTGATCCAGAACACCAAAGACCGAGATCTGTGGAGAGTCATGAACGCCCACGCCAGCTGGAGGGCACTTGATGATGATGAAGCAACGACATTAGACGTCACGGACAACTCACGACGAAAGTGAACAGAAACCAGATTGACAATGAAACTCTCAACTGTTGATTAATTGAAATTTAAGTATCGACAATAAACGTCAGTGCGTTCAATGCGTATCCGTTTGATCTCTCTCTCTCTGTCTCTGTCTCTCTGTCTCTCTCTCTCTCTCTCTCTCTCTCTCTCTCTCTCTCTCTCTCTCTCTCTCTCTCTCTCTCTCACTCGCTCTCATTAATTGTCGCAATTAGATTATATTGATTGCATCCGTAGAGCACAAATTAAGAATGTGCCAATGTCGTCACAGCCTGAGATCACGCCTGATACTGTTACAAGATGTGCCAAATGACATAAGTCTGTGTCGTGTTGCTCGGACTGGACATCTAGATACCACTAAACTAAACTTCTCAATGACATAAGTCTGTGTCGTGTCGCTCGGACTGGACATCTAGATACCACTAAACTAAACTTCTCAATGACATAAGTCTGTGTCGTGTCGCTCGGACTGGACATCTAGATACCACTAAACTAAACTTCTCAATGACATAAGTCTGTGTCGTGTCGCTCGGACTGGACATCTAGATACCACTAAACTAAACTTCTCAATGACATAAGTCTGTGTCGTGTCGCTCGGACTGGACATCTAGATACCACTAAACTAAACTTCTCAATGACATAAGTCTGTGTCGTGTCGCTCGGACTGGACATCTAGATACCACTAAACTAATCTTCTCAATGATATAAGTCTGTGTCATGTCGCTCGGACTGGACATCTAGATACCACTAAACTAAACTTCTCGATGACATAAGTCTGTGTCATGTCGCTCGGACTGGACATCTAGATACCACTAAACTAAACTTCTCGATGGCATAAGTCTGTGTCGTGTCGCTCGGACTGGACATCTAGATACCACTAAACTAAACTTCTCAATGACATAAGTCTGTGTCGTGTCGTTCGGACTGGACATCTAGATACCATAAACTAAACTTCTCAATGACATAAGTCTGTGTCGTGTCGCTCGGACTGGACATATAGATACCACTAAACTAAACTTCTCAATGGTATAAGTCTGTGTCGTATCGCTCGGACTGGACATCTAGATACCACTAAACTAAACTTCTCAATGGCAAACGCATGGTGAAACTGAGGTCGGTGTGGTATATGCCTTCACATATACTAGATTTGGCATTATGTAGTGATATGACCAGCTCCGTTCATTCGTAGAGAGATGCCTGGTACTCATGATATTGGGTTAGGCTGATATCAGAGTCATGTGCAGTCGACAAGAGAAGACCATACCATAAGTGACACAGCCCAGACCAATGCGGCATTCACTGTGCGATCTTTTAAGTGAGACTTCTATAGACAGTCAGACATCTGGAAGGCATATCAAGCAGATTACTACACGTGAGAGCCTGATCTAGCTCGGTAGACATGAGTTCGAATGTGCATCGGTGTCTGAATTTTAAAAGCGAACAGGGTTCAGAGGTCGACCCAGCATAAAATAGGTACCAGGATATATCTTTAGAAGTGAATTCCACCGGCATGATACCGACCACATCACCCACACAGTGCCATTGGGCCTATACGATTATGACGCTATCGCCTTATGCCAGTTACGCCTCGAAGTTTAGTTTACTGCAATACACCTCATTGCATTACAATAGGTCCTTTCTCTTTAGTGTCAGGCAGTGGTGCTTTTGTGGTCTGTGCGCTTGCGTACCAAGACTGTAGTCCGGAATCAATTGCGAGTACAAGAAAACATATCGTATTCGACCAGAACGCCTCTGGGATAGATCCAGAGTCATAAAATGGGTGCTGATTTATGTTCTCAGTTTTTCTGGGAATTTTTGGATGAATAAAGGGGCCGGAGCAGGAAACTGGCCACTTTACCATGACCTGGCATAGAATATGTGAAGACACAACAGATCACAAACAAACGAAAGTATCTGCCATGGAGTTATATTAATTGTGTAATCTAGTGGACATTTGTTTGGAGGATATAATGGATCCGATCTTCTTTGAGAGCATTAATCTGTAGAATATGCATCAGTCATATTCCCCGCAGAACCCTCTCCCTTCTGTATAAGTTGCATTCTCAGAAACACGTCGACTTTTGCGGTAGAAACTAAGAATCCTGCAGGACATTTTATTTTCGCTCTAGAAATTAGAATAGCTTTAGAAAGTAGAGCATGGTAGGGATAGGCTTTGAATTCTTATTACGTACTGGAAACTAGAATCTCCAAGAAGAGTTTTAAAGAAATCTATTTATGCAGTAAACATTAGAATTTTAAAGGAATATGTTTTGGGTTCTACTTATGCTCTAGAAACTATAATCCTATAGGTATGTGTTATATAAAAACGAAAGTTAGTTGCATATCCTTTACATGATATGTTGCAGTCAACACCAGCATTTTTGATGCAGTTGTCTCCTGGTAACGTTACGTTTAGTAGTTGCCACTGCGTTCTGAACGACCGGCACTCATACCATTTCGTAAAAACCCAACGCAATGCGTTCTGCTGCCAAATCGCGCACAGCTGTGTTTTCAACGTGGGTATGCGGGATCACGAACTGCGTCCATAACTCCATCGCCACGAAGCCAGCATATGTTGTATAACATTTGGTTAATTGCGTTACACTGTTTAGTCAAGTCTGTGGCTCAGTACTACATTTGACAAGCATTTTTACCGTGCAGGTCACTAACTCTTGGCCTATCCGACATGGCACCCCCTGCCAGAAGCTGTGCTACCATCGGCATGGCTCTTTGGGTAGTTGGAAGACACAAACTCCCCTACCACTGTATAGTGGGGACACGACACAGAACAAGAGCGTGGGGGTGGTATAGATTTAGAATTCTGATCACGCTCTAGAAACTAGAATCTTGCAGGAAGAGTTTTAAAATTCCACTTACGTTCTAGAAGCTAGTGTCCTGTATTAAGTGTTTTTCGATTTTACATAGATCTAGAAACTAGAGTCTTCTAGAAAGAGTTTTTCAATTGTACTTACGCTCTAGAAACTATAGTCCTGTAGGGGGAATTTTTCACCAAACCCACAGCGTATTGCACGGGGAAAAAATTATCTTTGATAGTCCTCAACTCGCAGTCACTATTCATCCACATGTCAATCCTGGACCGGTCACCAATGAAAGCGTATTCCCCCATGAGCAGCTTTTCTTTGTGGTGGTCAATCTTGGGGGACAGAACACTAGGATCAGATTTGTTGAAGCGCTTGATGTGTTCCCAAATGTCCTGTTTGACTGGGTCCCTGGATATCTGTGAATAATTCAAAGGATCACTGATAGTTGGTGAGGTTAGATGTATGGCATTGTTACAGAAGTATAGCTGAATCCAATATTTTATAAACATAATGTTACACAACGGACATCTTATCACACAGTGCCAAGGAATTGAGAAAGGTGACCCTGATCGTCCAGAGATACACTGAAGATACAAATATTTTATATACATGATGTTACAAAACTACATCCTATCACACAGTGCCAAGGGATTAGGAAAGGTGATCCTGATCGTCCAGAGATACACTGAAGATACACATAATTTTCAATATCAAATATGAAGGTCAACATGGCCGTATGGATAAGAGCGCTCGTTCTTAAAAATCCGGTGTGCTGATGCAGAGGTAGGGGGTTCAACCCCTACACCGGTCAGATGGACAAAAATGTTGACTTCTCGTCCTTGACTTCGGAACGAAAATTGCGAGTACCTCTAAAGTCGGACTGGGTTTATCTGATGGCGAGGGATACTGGCACTAGGAAAAGTTAATTCACACACAAAATTCTGTGCAGTGCGCCTTGAAGTAGCGTGCAAGGACTACGCTCGAGTTCAAAGCTAGCGATCCCAAGATATATATATATATATATATATATATATATATATATATATATATATATATATATATATATATATATATATATATATATAAAATACAATGTATGCATTATGTAAGTATGTCCGTATGCCCTTTCTGCGTTCGCGAACGGTCCATCCGATTGAGATGAAATTTTCTACACATGTTCTTCTCATTCCCGCCCAGCTAACTGTCATGGTTTGTTAGTTTACAAACAGTTATTTACGTAATAAAATTTAATTTTTTGATTACATTATGATTAATATATAGCAAGGGGACTTAACTAAAGAAAAGTTATATCAAGGGGCATAACTTTTAGTAGCATTGCTATATCTTAAAGTAAGTCCCCTTGCTATATGTACGCCGAAGACAGACAGACAGACAGACAGACAGACAGCCAGCCAGCCAGCCAGCCAGCCAGCCAGACAGACAGACGCACGGACGGACGTACGGATGGAGAGATAGACGGACAGACGGTCAGATGGACAGACGGAGAGAGAGAGAGAGAGAGAGAGAGAGAGAGAGAGAGAAAGAGAGAGAGAGAGTGAGAGAGAGAAAGAAGGGTTGGAGGCGGTGGGGGGGGGGGGGGGGGGGGTGGTGTTGGATATAAAAGTTAAAGAAACTTCCCTCTTCAACAAGGACCAGTGTGTCTATTGCTAATAATTGCGTTATCGAATAATTTATTATAGTCGCATCGGCATAGAAGTTGCCAAAATTGCTTACCACGACTACTATGCGGGTTCTTTCGCTTTTAGGTGCAGTATTGCTGTACCACATGTCTTGTTCCCTGTACAATTGCTTGTAGATGCAGTATTGCTGCACCAATTATCTTGATCTCCACACAATCGCTTGTAGAAGCAGAATTTATGTACATGTCGTGAACTAGTAAGTGCAATATTTCTGTACCACATGTTCTGATCCGTCATTCACCAGTAGATGCAGTATTTCTGTACATGTCCTGATCCGTCATTCGCCATCAGATGCGGTATTTCTGTAACCACTTGTCCTGTTATTGGAAAAGTATCCCGAAGGCAAAAGCGCTAGGCATTGACACTGGTGACTCCAATTCATTATAATCTAGTATATGTGAGGGCCTATCACCTCATATCCTCAACGACAGTATCAGACCAGGAATCATATTTACCAGAGGAGCGACTGGCCGAGTGGCTAGAATGCCCGGTTCTACTTCGGGCGACTCGGGTGC
This sequence comes from Cepaea nemoralis, assembly GCA_014155875.1. Taxonomy (NCBI): domain Eukaryota; kingdom Metazoa; phylum Mollusca; class Gastropoda; order Stylommatophora; family Helicidae; genus Cepaea; species Cepaea nemoralis. Next base: position 21,730 of record JACEFZ010010312.1, on the reverse strand, counting down.
CATTCCTCGATAAGGTGTAGATTTTTTTTTTCTGTTGAGGAAAAACAGAAAACTCTAACCTGCACAGTTCACGGCGACTGCACTAGCCAGGCGGCCTTAATTTCTCAGGCTCAAGACACCCCCTCCCCATTTCCGCCCTACGCCGTAAGGTACTAGAAGGGGTAGATGACAGATGACATCTTATAACATTACCTTCAGCAACTGCGCCTGGCTTGCAAACTGTGGATACACAAATGCACGCAATCAATATTCATGCAAAGATAACTTATTACAAACATACGAAAAAGGCAATTTTTATTTTTGGCCACTTTATGAGACAATACAAACTGGAACATGTTGTGACAACTGGAAAGATTTGTGGAAAGAGAGATTGAGGAAAACAGGGAAAGAATATAGTTGGCATAACCCGGAAGGGAGTCAGCACACGAATTGATTCATGTCGTTGAAGATCACATAATGTGGAGAAGTATTATCATCCATGCCAGTAGGCAATGCGCTTTATCGTGATGATGGTTGCATTATTAAAACAATCAGCAACATAAAGTACACATCAAATAATGTGTCTATTTTGAGGGTCGCCTTTCATATCTGCTTTTAAATTATGTCATTATATTGATTGTGTAACTCTGAATGTGTTACCTTAATTTACATAGCTCCTAATTGGGAGTACATTTGTGTGTTCATTGGTAATATTGATTAGAATCACACTGATTCAGATCTCCTTATAACTGAAAACGTCATCCCAAGTCAAGACACATATTAATTATTTGGTTGTTTCGGGATTTGAATTTTAAATATTGAGCACAACCCACTACTGGCAACGCTGATCGTATTCTGGTATTAACCCAAGGCCTATCCACGTCAATATGGAAGCACTATACTCGAGTTTCGCTCGAGTTTCCGGATCCGGTCAGGGATATGCACTACTGACAAGCTCAAACGAGAGCGAAACTCGAGTATAGTGCTTCCATATTGACGTGGATAGGCCTTGGGTTCATACCAGAATACGATCAGCGTTGCCAGTAGTGGGTTGTGCTCAATATTTAAGACACATATTACCAAAAGTAACTCGTAGAAATTTCTTCAGTATTTCTGCATGTACTGAAAGAATGCGAGCTATAATATTCACTTCAGCTGGAGAGTATTAGATACAGCAGCCATTCTAAGAAGGGTTTGGTACATTTGATTCTAGCATGTTAGCCATTTCACGTGCCACAAGATGTAAAACGATGTAGCTTGCTTTCTGTAGATACATGCGCCTGTAGCACGATGCTTCGTGCCCTGTCCAGCATTCATTCTCTATCACAGTATCCTTTCCCGTAGCAAACGACGAAAGCTGGCATAGAACCCTTGTCCCACCAGACGCATGTTATTAACAGCGTAAGATCCTAAACATGACACGAGGGGCTCGCTGGGTTATGTTTACCTTTCTCTCACCGTTTGCTCTTATTTAATGAATTTAAGATAATAAATGTTGATACTCTTTTGCGCTGAGTCACCTGCTGACGGTTTGGAGCCACCTGGTGCACATGACTACCCCTACCGGGCTAGGCTGCTCCTATGGGGCACCAATTTACGCCGTTTCTCTGATTACCGATGCGATTGCAGTACATGATATTCTTGGCATCTGTAAAGAAGGTAGTTTGCCATTGCTTTCCTTCCTAGCAATGACCATACTGATCGATAAACCGTAGCCATTATCTCCCAAAGAAAGAGATCCTCTGCCTACCGTCATGAATCTGGAGACAATAACGTATAACTATCTGTTGGCTTCTCTTCAGCTTCATCCACCACCTGCACCCATGGCTTCAAGTAACCCTGATAGGAGGGCTAAATGGGTACTCCACCTTGCCCAAGGGTGTCCCGTAGGCTAGGTGAGGGAAGGAGACACCTTACATCTCCTTTAATAGGGAATACTCCTACCCGCCACCCATAAACTAATGCGATCAGACAAGATGTGGTTTCTGAGGAAAATGCAAAGAATACAATGGACAGACAGACAAACCAATGAACAAGTCCTCCAAGAAACAAATAAAGATCGCAAACTGATCAGAAACATTAGACGTAGACAGTGAAAATTGTTTGGTCATGTTATGAGAAGAAATGAATTGGAGAACTTGGTGACAACTGGCAAGATCGAAGGGAGGAAATACCTGTATGGCTTGGCCTCTGGCATGCACAAGACAGAAATACGGAGCTGATCCACGACTCTGGTGATCGAGTGAGATGGCAAAACATGACCGCCCACGCTTATCGGCATGGCACATGATGGATGGAAGACAACACATAGTTCACGTAGTAGACGAACAATAAAACAGACTCAATATAATTATATATTATATTATAATATATATTATGCACTAGTTTCATGTTCCCGTGTTAGGTCTTAGTCAGATATGACTGAGCTACCGTATGATAGTAGACGTGTTACTACCTGCTTTCTGTTAGCGTCGTATGTTTACCTGTCCCGACACCCCACATTGTTCCAACGGTTTCGAGCGGAGAAGCGAAACTGGGAGGGTATAAGACTTATTCTGGTACTAGGAAATGCAATGCAGAGACTAAATGTCTTGGCAGGGCAGATCATGCCCTCAGCCTTGGTTGGTAACTTGTCTAGGATCGAAGCTCCGACAGGCGGACAGTTAGAGCATTGCTTTGCTGATCTGGCAGGTTCTGCACCTTGTCTTGTTCAAGATGTATTGGTGTTACCTTTCCTCTGTAGTAAACTAGGCAGGCCGAGAGAGGGATTATACTCATTGGGCAACACATGGTCTCTACAATACAGCCCACGCTGTGTGCAATAGGTATCGAACTATCGTCTGTCAAGACGGTAAAGTGACAGTACATTAGCTTTTTCCAGGCAATTGTTAGCTACCCTGGCAGTCCATGGTACATTAGTCTCAGGAACCACACCTTTATTTCTTCGAAATTCTTCTTAATGTGTTTATTCACATTTATTATTTACTATCATGCAGTAAAATAGGTCCTATATAATTTTTCAGAAGTCTCTTTCATACATTCAGTGATAGTGACCCATTGCAGAGGAGAGTTAACTTTCTGATGACCTATTCTGTTCTTAATCCCTGTCACACATATTCCATGTTTTATGTTTTTTTTTTAAAGTTGCATACCCCTCAAAGGACGTTGCAGTCAACACCAACATTTTCAACTGCTGTTGATGTTCTTGGCAAGATACGCTCAGTAGTTTGCCATTGCTTTCTGAGCGACCAGCTCACATACCCCGTAAGTAACCAACGCGACACGATCGGCTGCAGAATCTCGCGCAGCTGTGTTCCTCACGTGGATATACGGGATTACGGAGAAAGTCGTAAATCTCTTGGCCATGGAGCCGGCATGATATAATTGGCCTATGTATTTACATTTATCAGTTTAGTAAACTATTCTCTGTCCTATTGTGGTCCCACACTTAAGTCTCCTTGTGTTTCTTGGCCATAACCATTGTTTATGTTTTCTTGATATTGATTCTTTTTGTTTTATTTTGCACTCTCTATTACTAAAGTGTCCAAAAGTTCAGCAATCGATAACTGTGTCTACTGCAAAGCGTAGCTTCTTTATTTTCTAACCTCAAACTCGTGTGCCTGATATCTCTTTTACATCATTCGTAAAGCATAGATATGGTTCTCCTGAATACTGAAATGGTTAGACATAGTTCTGGTACTTTGTAATACTGCAGTGGCTAATCCTAGAACTAACATGGTGTCCAATTGGACCCCAGTGTCAACTTTTGCTTTCTCTGATTTTTTTAAAATTTGCTTTAATATGTTTGATATTGTATTACTTTATTAGCAATATATTCCCCTAAAACTTGCTAAAATATTTTGTTAAAATCATATTAAAATTACATGTACTCAGGGATGGAGTTATTGCCTCACCATAGCACAAAGCCTGGGCTAAAATATAGAGATCATATGTTGCCCATGCAGCATGATCACTCTCTCGGCCTGGCTAGTTCACTCCAGAGGAAAGGTAACACCCCTACATCTGGAGCAAGACAAGCTGCAGAAGCTGCCGGATCAGCAAAGCAATGCTCTAACTGTCCGCCTGTCGGAGCTTTGATCCTAGACCAGTCGCCAACCAGGGCTTAGGTCCTGGTCTGCCAGTAGATAGTAGGGTCTCCAGACCCCACTTTCAGCCTCCAGGCTGGATGCTGATAGGGTTTATGAAGGAAATATGGGGGAAATTTGTCGACTCGGCTCCAGAACCTGGAGGCTGAAGGAAATATTTTTGGGCGGGTGAACTTTTTTTCGGCGTGCGGGAAATTTTTCGTGGGAACGAAATTTTTGGCGGGTGATGGTGGGTGTAAAAAGTAATTAAGGTAAATGTAGTTGGTTGGTTCTGGAAAGCGAAGGGGGAAAGTTATTTTGGTTACGTCTATTAGTATGGGTAGTGATGAACAAGGGTGTGATGGGTCGTTCTATTCATGGGTATATGGTGGTGTCGTAAACATAATGTGTTCACTAGGCATGTTGTAGTGATGATCAAGGGTGTGATGGGTATATGGTGGTGGCGTATAGGAATGTGTAGTGACGAACAAGGGTGTGATGGGTCGTTCTATTCATGGGTATATGGTGGTGGTGTATAAACAAGGGTGTGATGGGTCGTTCTATTCATGGGTATATGGTGGTGTCGTAAACATAATGTATATGCGTAGTGATGTATACACAAGGGTGTGATGGGTATATGGTGGTGGCGTATAGGAATGTGTTCACTAGGCATGGTGTAGTGATAAACAAGGGTGTGATGGGTCGTTCTACTCATGGGTATATGGTGGTTATGTATATTAGTATGGGTAGTGATGAACAAGGGTGTGATGGGTCGTTCTACTCATGGGTATATGGTTTTGGCGTAGACATAATGTGTATGGGTAGTGATAAACAAGGGTGTGATGGGTCGTTCTATTCATGGGTATATGGTGGTGGGGTATATGAATGTGTTCACTAGGCATGGTGTAGTGATGAACAAGGGTGTGATGGGTCGTTCTACTCATGGGTATATGGTGGTGTCGTAAACATAATGTGTATGTATGCGTGGTGTAGTGATGTATAAACAAGGGTGTGATGGGTCGTTCTACTCATGGGTATATGGTGGTGGTGTAGACATAATGTGTATGTGTAGTGATAAACAAGGGTGTGATGGGTCGTGGTTATACTCGAAGTAAGAGGTGGTTACTATCATCTGAACAGTGTGATAGTAGTGAAGGTAAAGGGTGGTATATTCACCGATTACAAAGGAAAGCGTATAAAGTTATAATGGGTATGGTGGTAAGGGGTATTAGTGATCAAGTAGGAGTGATACAGGGGTGGTCATAAATATAATAAGAGGTGTTCGCAATTACACACTGGTCAACCAGTGGTCAAGTAGTCAAGTAAGGGTCAAGTAGTCAAGTAAGGAAATTTTACGGAAAAGTGATTGTAATGATATGGTGGTGATTAAAGAGTGGTAAATTAGTGGTCAATCAGTGGTCAAGCAGTGGTCAAGTGGTCAAGTAAGGAAACTTTTAGGGGAAATTGGTCGTAGTGACATGGTAATGTTTAAATTAGTGGTCAAGTAGTGGTCAATCAGTGGTCAAGCAGTGGTCAAGTGAGGAAAATTTTAGGGAAATGTTAGGGAAAAGTGATTGTAATGAGATGGTGATGATTAAAGAGTGGTAAATTAGTGGTCAAGTAGTGGTCAAGTGGTCAAGTAAGGAAAATTTTAGGGAAAATTGGTCGCAGTGACATGGTAATGTTTAAATTAGTGGTAAATTAGTGGTAAATTAGTGGTCAAGTAAGGAAAATTTTAGGGAAAAGTACGTATAGTGCAATGGTGGTGGGTAAAGTGAAGAAGAATCAATAGTAGTGATAATACTACTACGAATATTAGCGACAAGCACAAAGACAACCAAGTACATACTTGATACACACAAATACACACCTACAAACACAAAGACAACCACACTTGATACATTTGTACATACAGACATGGACATAAAGACAGACAAGCACAAAGACACACCCATACCATTACTACTGTCATCACAACTATACACTTGTACATACAGACACACTCACCCATACACAAGAACACTCAAAGACAAATACAAAGTCAGCCAAGTACAAAGACACACCCATACCATTACTACTGTCATCACAACTATACACCCATAAACAAATACACAAGAACACTCAAAGACAAATACAAAGACAGCCAAATACAAAGACACACCCATACCATTACTACTGTCAGCACAACTATACACAAGTACACAACCATAATCAAATAAACAACCACACAAAGACAAACACAAAGACAACCAAACACACATACAGATTCAGAAATACAGACAAACCATACCATTACTACTCTCACAACAACAGCTATACACAAGTACACACCCATAATCAAAGACACAAATACACACACACACTCCTCCATACACAAGAACACTCAAAGAAAAATACAAAGACAGCCAAGTACACACTCAGACAACCCATACTATTACTACTGGTACCACAACTATACACAAGTACAGACACACCCATCGCCTAGCATTACTACTGTCATCACAACTATATACAACCACGTACAGACACGCGTACAACAACAAAGACAGACACAAAACACATACAGACACCCATACACACTTGATACACTTGTACATACAGACACATAAGTACACAAAAAACAAAGACACACCCAAAACACTACTACTGGTACCTCAATCAGTACAGATACACTTACCCATAAGACTAAACTATACAAATCACATACCCCCTTTTGGTAAAGAACGCGGATGTCCGAGACAGCCCCTACGTCATCACCGCCATGTGCAAAAGTCATTAAGTGGTAGCATGAGTCATCGGTTTGTGGGAAGCAGGCGGGCGGCGTGAGAATAGCTTGTCTACAAAACTGCCACGTCAGCTAGGTCGTGTGCAGAACCAGTGTATAAATTAGAAGGCGTCTCTTGTGAGCACAGTACCAGTTCACGTGCTGACTTGGGTATCTACAGAGGTGCTTCAGGCTGGTGTGAGCAGTGTAGTAACCAGCTATTTTTCACGTAGTGACTTGGCTAGCTACAGCAGTGAAACAGGTTGGTGTGAGCATTGTTCGTGTAGTAACCACCTATTTTTCACGTAGTGACTTGGGTACAGCAGTGAAACTTGATGTGAGCCTTATTCGTGTCATTGGCCTCTGATAAAACAGTGAAACATTGTATACACCAGAACATTTTTTCGTGGTTGTAAGAAAGAAGAAACAAACCAGTTTATCAATATGACCACCAGATCTACTGTCACGTGTTCAGCGTGCGACAAAGCCTATTGTGATAAGTATACCCTTAATCGTCACATTCGGACCATTCACGAGGGGAAAGACCAAGTATATCCCTGTCAATTATGTGATAAGGTGTATAAGACGAACGATGGCCTACAAAAACACATACGAACACACCATCAACCACGTATGAATACATCAAACACTGCAATACCAGAGACGACAGCACCACGTGTATATTTACACCATCATCGTAGTCTAAGTCAAGTACCAGACTACCACCACTGTGACTTCAATGATAACCTTACCCGCTACAATGGGAACATTCGCAATGATTATCCCTGTCGGGTACGTACCAATCTATACAATTCGAACCTACAACGTTACTTACATCACCAGACACCACGAGAAACGATGACACCCTTAGACACCCTGGCAACACCTCCACTCATAGTAGCAGAGGATATCCAATCAAATGATAGAGGCAGCTTGGCAGCCCTTAAGGCGTACTGCAAGGACCTCTCGATTATGCTACCCAATCAAATGGTAGTATTAGAAAAAAGTGTCGACCACCGCTATCGGGTGGTTTTGGTATGATAAAAAGAAGTATTCAGATATCTTGTATGATATCTCATACATGTCTTTATTCTGGATCCGAAACAAATAAGGTATGTGTGATGACTTCGACAACAACAGTGTTTTTGATAGTCAACCACCAGAGCCCAGAAGAATGAAGATCACTAATCCAGAACTTTTTGGTGTTTCACTAAGCATCTATGTCATTGATTGTTTCTTATATCTCTAAACTGTTTTTCACTAATCATGTATGTCATTGATTTTTTCTTACGATATATCACTAAACTGTTTTTCACTACTCATGTATGTCATTGATTTTTTCTTATATCACTAAAGTGTTTTGATGAATATGTTGTGAACACACATATTTTGGTGATAAAAATATTGAAACCAAGTTTTTTTTGTTGATTTTCTTTATTGGTTTGTTTTCATGCCGTTGTCTTGTCGGCTCAGAGCTTACATTACCAGACATGAACAAAGTCTTAGAAGAAGTTATGGCAAATACAGAAATATATGAAAAATAAACAAGTATGAAAAACATCGTCCAAAGACAGAAATATTTCAACTAAACTTATAAATAAGTCACCAAAAGGGGAAAAGGTCAAGTACAGAAATAGCTATGGAAAAAGTAAGTCCACAAAACTAAGAAAGAAATGTAACTTCTGTAGTCAAATGTGTCTTATCTGAAAAGACGCTATCAATGCCACCCCTTTCCTTGTTTTACTTTACCAAAGACCTTCACCGTATCTGGTACAGAAACCCTTATACAGCACTCATCTCTCCACAGTCTTGGTTGTTTTCTAATACAAAGTGGTTACATCACCAAGAACTTCAAAACCTCCATTGTACACGTGCTGCAGTGAAACACCCATGACAGTTAACAACATGTATGGCCATGTAATCTGTGAGTCCATCGGGGATAGTTCATCCGAGTATTCCAAAAGATCCATTTCCCATGGCTGACATCTTCAACTGGCTATACCACAACTTATTCTAACATACACTTTACATGAAATTTCCTAAATTTGGGCTCTATTAAAGATTACGTAATGAGATACACAAAGACACCAAGAACATATCAGACAAAACAACTCACAAACCAGACTTAGAACTAAAACTTAAACCATATCAGATGAACCAAGCAACAAGTACTACTAGAACACAAACATATAATAAGGAAACACATGACACACAGAGCTTACAGACAAATCACTTGGACTCAAACAAATTTTGCTTCTTGTACTGTAGAATACATCATTTAACCCTAACCTAACCCCTAACCCTAACGATTCACCAAACACAACAAGCTCTTTCTGTAAGAGACATAGACACAAACCACTGTTAGAAACCGAAAAAGTTAAATTTTAATTATCACTTAAAAATAATAAATCGCAATTTAAAGCACCAAAAGGGGGTATGTGATTTGTATAGTTTAGTCTTATGGGTAAGTGTATCTGTACTGATTGAGGTACCAGTAGTAGTGTTTTGGGTGTGTCTTTGTTTTTTGTGTACTTATGTGTCTGTATGTACAAGTGTATCAAGTGTGTATGGGTGTCTGTATGTGTTTTGTGTCTGTGTTTGTTGTTGTACGCGTGTCTGTACGTGGTTGTATATAGTTGTGATGACAGTAGTAATGCTAGGCGATGGGTGTGTCTGTACTTGTGTATAGTTGTGGTACCAGTAGTAATAGTATGGGTTGTCTGAGTGTGTACTTGGCTGTCTTTGTATTTTTCTTTGAGTGTTCTTGTGTATGGAGGAGTGTGTGTGTGTATTTGTGTCTTTGATTATGGGTGTGTACTTGTGTATAGCTGTTGTTGTGAGAGTAGTAATGGTATGGTTTGTCTGTATTTCTGAATCTGTATGTGTGTTTGGTTGTCTTTGTGTTTGTCTTTGTGTGGTTGTTTATTTGATTATGGTTGTGTACTTGTGTATAGTTGTGCTGACAGTAGTAATGGTATGGGTGTGTCTTTGTATTTGGCTGTCTTTGTATTTGTCTTTGAGTGTTCTTGTGTATTTGTTTATGGGTGTATAGTTGTGATGACAGTAGTAATGGTATGGGTGTGTCTTTGTACTTGGCTGACTTTGTATTTGTCTTTGAGTGTTCTTGTGTATGGGTGAGTGTGTCTGTATGTACAAGTGTATAGTTGTGATGACAGTAGTAATGGTATGGGTGTGTCTTTGTGCTTGTCTGTCTTTATGTCCATGTCTGTATGTACAAATGTATCAAGTGTGGTTGTCTTTGTGTTTGTAGGTGTGTATTTGTGTGTATCAAGTATGTACTTGGGTTGTCTTTGTGCTTGTCGCTAATATTCGTAGTAGTATTATCACTACTATTGATTCTTCTTCACTTTACCCACCACCATTGCACTATACGTACTTTTCCCTAAAATTTTCCTTACTTGACCACTAATTTACCACTAATTTACCACTAATTTAAGCATTACCATGTCACTGCGACCAATTTTCCCTAAAATTTTCCTTACTTGACCACTTGACCACTACTTGACCACTAATTTACCACTCTTTAATCATCACCATCTCATTACAATCACTTTTCCCTAACATTTCCCTAAAATTTTCCTCACTTGACCACTGCTTGACCACTGATTGACCACTACTTGACCACTAATTTAAACATTACCATGTCACTACGACCAATTTCCCCTAAAAGTTTCCTTACTTGACCACTTGACCACTGCTTGACCACTGATTGACCACTAATTTACCACTCTTTAATCACCACCATATCATTACAATCACTTTTCCGTAACATTTCCTTACTTGACTACTTGACCCTTACTTGACTACTTGACCACTGGTTGACCAGTGTGTAATTGCGAACACCTCTTATTATATTTATGACCACCCCTGTATCACTCCTACTTGATCACTAATACCCCTTACCACCATACCCATTATAACTTTATACGCTTTCCTTTGTAATCGGTGAATATACCACCCTTTACCTTCACTACTATCACACTGTTCAGATGATAGTAACCACCTCTTACTTCGAGTATAACCACGACCCATCACACCCTTGTTTATCACTACACATACACATTATGTCTACACCACCACCATATACCCATGAGTAGAACGACCCATCACACCCTTGTTTATACATCACTACACCACGCATACATACACATTATGTTTACGACACCACCATATACCCATGAGTAGAACGACCCATCACACCCTTGTTCATCACTACACCATGCCTAGTGAACACATTCATATACCCCACCACCATATACCCATGAATAGAACGACCCATCACACCCTTGTTTATCACTACCCATACACATTATGTCTACGCCAAAACCATATACCCATGAGTAGAACGACCCATCACACCCTTGTTCATCACTACCCATACTAATATACATAACCACCATATACCCATGAGTAGAACGACCCATCACACCCTTGTTTATCACTACACCATGCCTAGTGAACACATTCCTATACGCCACCACCATATACCCATCACACCCTTGTGTATACATCACTACGCATATACATTATGTTTACGACACCACCATATACCCATGAATAGAACGACCCATCACACCCTTGTTTATACACCACCACCATATACCCATGAATAGAACGACCCATCACACCCTTGTTCGTCACTACACATTCCTATACGCCACCACCATATACCCATCACACCCTTGATCATCACTACAACATGCCTAGTGAACACATTATGTTTACGACACCACCATATACCCATGAATAGAACGACCCATCACACCCTTGTTCATCACTACCCATACTAATAGACGTAACCAAAATAACTTTCCCCCTTCGCTTTCCAGAACCAAACAACTACATTTACCTTAATTACTTTTTACACCCACCATCACCCGCCAAAAATTTCGTTCCCACGAAAAGTTTCCCGCACGCCGAAAAAAAGTTCACCCGCCCAAAAATATTTCCTTCAGCCTCCAGGTTCTGGAGCCGAGTCGACAAATTTCCCCCATATTTCCTTCATAAACCCTATCAGCATCCAGCCTGGAGGCTGAAAGTGGGGTCTGGAGACCCTACTATCTACTTCTGCCCTACCATGACATTTTGTCTTTAGGTTGCATTTCCTCTCAACAGGGTAAGGCTTGTACCCTCCCAACTGCGCTCATCCGCCCGAAGGCGTTGGTACAATGAGGGGGCGACGGGTTTGGTAAGCGCCGCCCAACGTTCGGCGCTAACAGAAAGCAGGTAGTACCGTCTACTGTTATACGGTAGCTCAGTCATATCTGACTAAGACCTGACACCTTACAGGTACTATCATACGTTTTCACACTTGTTACGAGTGGGGTCCGACTGGACACCAATGTATTTTCTTTTGAAAATAAGCATATTCTCAGTATTAACTAATATAAAACTTGGTTTCCTCATAACACATTTAGTTCAGCAGGAGGGCAAAGCTTATTCATGAAAGAAGACAGCAGTACTTTTAATGATCTTGCCAAAAATGTTTTCATCCAATATCGATATGCAAAAAGAAACATTGACTCAATAATTTCAAAGTTTCAATTATTTATGATAAAAATGTGACAGATGACATGCTGAAATAGACAAATCAAGAAGGAATTAGTGTGTTTCAGGACAAATGGAAAACTTTGGAGATAATTGAACTGCATCATTTTTTGGTGTTTTGATTTTGGCTGGTGTGTGTAAATCAAAACATGAAGGTATTGGTCAACTTTGGAGTAAAGACGTGCAATATTTTCAAAGGCAATGCAACGAAATATATTTACTGCAATTTCCAGATGTCTACGATTGTATCATGTCCAACAGAGATGACAACATGAAAGAAACGACAAATTTGAGCCAATAAAGTAAGTATTCAATAATTGGGCGAAAACTCTACAGGATCGCAGTGTTCCGCCGTGCAATGTAATAATTGATGAGCAGTTACGTTCAAACTAAGAGGCCCTTTCAATAAATATATTCCCTCAAAACCTGGCAAATAGTGGAAGGAATACTACTTGCGACAACTTTTTACAAGTTTGAAATTGAGACAGATATTGAAGAGGAAAAGCTTTCAATTATAGGAACAATCAGAAAAAAAAAAAAAAAATGAATTGAACTTTCAGGAAAAGATCCATTCAATTTTCCAAAATGTTTGCTTTTATTTATGGTGCAGCAATGACTTCGTATTGTTCAAAGAAAGGAAAAGTGGTTGTACTTTTTTAGTACAATGCATGATCAGCCAGATGTGGATCAGTATTATGATTCCAAAAAGCCATTGATGGTCCTTGACTACAATCACCCGAAGGGCGGAGTAGACACAGCCGATCAAATGTTGTGCTGTTATTAAGTCAAACGCAAGACAAACAGATGGGATGTAGTCCTTTTCTACAACATGTTACATGTTTGCACCTCAATCCTGAATGGAAAAATCACAAGTCACCTTCACGCCGATTGTTTTTGATTCAACTTGCAGAAGGACTCATCGAAATGGGCCAAACATGTCAACTTGGGAACCATCCCCCTAAACTAGCAGAGAATCGTGTAGATCTAAAAAAACGAGGTCGCTGTTACCTTTGCCCAAGGGAGATTGACAGAAAATGTTGAGCTGTTTGTGGTACTTGCAATAACTTTGTTCGTGGCCAACATAAGAACATTGTTTGTGACCGCTGCACCTTATAACTTTCAAGTTTCTTTACTGAGTTCATGTGCGTAAGTAAAATATTTAAGCATTCATTTATTTAAACACTTTGTAATGATTCATAAATCAAAATAAAACAACATTGCATTTTAAACTGTCTATATTAAGTGTGGGGTCCGTATGGACTCCATTGGTAACCAGTGCTACTAAACAATCCTTGTAGTTTTTGGGTTAACCACAGATGTGCTAGTTTGGAGTACTTCAATGGGTACACAAAAATGTGACGGAGTGGAATATGTCAGTAGCTAACACGGGTATCGTAAGTTGGAATACTGCAATTGTTAACCACAGGTATGTTAGATTGGAATACGACATTGATTCTTTACTTAACGAAATGTAAATGTCTCTTAAGGTAAATGTCTCTTATGGCAGATGGGACAGGGAGATGAAGTGTTATTACATTCATCAGCAGCAGCATCAAGTGCCATGCCGGCTGGCGTAGGCCTTCATTACCCCCACATATATCGGTCTTTGGTTTTATAGGTCAACTCCGCTGTTGATATTCCTCCATGCCACTGTCTCAGTCTATCCAGCATCATTTCTCTTTGTCTGCCTTTGCCACTCTTCCCCTCGATCTTTCCAATTGCCACGATGTTCTCCAATGCCTCTCTTCTCATCACTTGACCAAAAAGCTGCTTGCATCTGTCTTATTGTTGTATATAATGTTCTAGTTTCATTAGCCTCTTTCAGGCAGTCGTTTTTAGTTACTTTGGCAGTCCAAGGAATTCGCAACATTCGTCTCAGGAACCACATCTCTGTTGCTTCCAATTTCTTCCTAATTTATTCATTTACACTCCAAGATTCACTGCCATACAGAAAAACAGATTCTATATAGTACTTTAGCACTCTCTTTCTTACACTCAATGATAGCGACGTATTGCATAAGATAGCCTTCATTTTCTTAAATGCAGCCTTTGCTTGCCCTGTTCTGCTCTTAATCTCTAGTGTGAATCTTCCATCTGATGTTATAAATGTCCCTAGATATTTAAAACTATCCAGTTGGTGAAGAATGTTCCCTTCTATCTCTATCATTTGGGTGTCACCTTTTTCTTTGATATCACCATTGAAACTGTTTTCTTGATTTTCAAGGAGAGTCCGTTCTTTGCACTCCCTGTTACTACAATGTCCAACAATTGTTATATATCTTTTGCATTATCCGCCATCAATACTGTGTCATTTGATTAGAGTATATTGTTTATATTATAACTTCCGAATATTCATGGCTTCTCTTTTATCTCTCTCATTATTACTTCCCCATAGAGGGAGAAGAGATCCGATGACAAAACACATCCCTGTCGTACTCCCATTATATTATTTTATTATGGGGTGAGGTAATGCACCAGTAATGACCTATGTATTACAAACTCTTTTTTTAAAACAAAAGAGATGCATAAGGTCACATGGAAACATCCAAGATCCGGCCATTGGCACCAGCTGGACTTCATCATCACACGGAGACAACATCTGAACCATATATCATTGACTCGTAGTTACCACAGTGCTGACTGTGATACGGATCATTCTTTGGTTGTTGCAAGGGTTAGACTGAGACCAAAGAGAATCTACACAGCTAAACACAAATCTAGCCCCAGGATTAATATTATTAACACTCATGATCCTGAAAAGTGCTTTCAGTTTCAACAGCATCTTGAAGACGCTTTCACTGATACACCAGAAAATTGTACAGTAAATGAAAAGTGGGGTCAAATTAAGGAAACTCTTTGTAAAACTGCCGTAAGGGTTTACGGCACTGTGGATCATAAGAGGCAGGACTGGTTTGCGGCCAACAGCGAGACTCTGCAGCCCTTGATTGATAAGAAGAAGAAAGCTCTCTTAAGAAACAAGGAAAGACCAACGCGTAACACTCTGAGTGAGCTAAGGCAAGCTAGGAAGGATGTGCAAAAGGCTGCCAGGCAGTGTGCAAATGATTATTGGATCAAGTTATGTGAGTCCATTCAAATCGCAAGTGATAAGGGAGACATAAGAAGCATGTATGAAGGAATAAAGAAAGCCTGTGGTCCAGTGATCAAAAGAAGTGCACCATTGAAAACCTTGACTGGAGAAGTCATCACTGATAAGAAACAGCAGATGGACAGATGGGTCGAGCACTATTTGGAGCTTTACTCAAGTGAGACCAAACTAGCGGATAATGCCCTCAACGCCATAGAGGCTCTACCAACTCTTGACCACCTGGACACACTTCCCACCATAACAGAAGTTAAGTGTGCTATAAATGAACTTGCATCTGGCAAGGCTCCAGGTAAGGATGGGATTCCAATAGAGGTTATCAGGAGTGGGCAAGACACACTCACTCTACAGATCCACCAGCTAATAGAGCTATGCTGGCTTGAAGGACAAGTCCCACAGGATTTCAAAGATTCAAGCATCATAACACTGTACAAGAACAAGGGCGATCGGAGCGACTGCAACAACTATAGGGGTATCTCACTTCTGTGTATTGTTGGAAAAGTGTTTGTCAGAATTGTTCTGCGCAGACTTCAAGTCCTAGGAGATCAAGTCTACCCGAATCACAGTGTGGCTTTCGACAGAACCGGTCGACCACTGATATGATATTCTCATTGCGACAAATGCAAGAAAAATGCCGTGAACAGAATCAACCACTGTTTATTGCCTTCATCGACCTCACAAAGGCATTTGATTTGGTCAGTCGTGAGGGTTTGTTCAAGGCACTAAAGAAGATTGGCTGCCCACCAACTCTTCTGTCCATTGTGGAATCGTTCCACACAGGCATGAAGGGTATAATCAAGTTTGATGGTGCAACTTCTGAAGAATTTGAAATCAAGAGTGGAGTTAAGCAAGGTTGTGTACTAGCTCCCACCCTCTTTGGAATATACTTTTCACTTCTACTGAAATATGCATTTCGTGATCAGGATGGTGGTATATACATTCACTCACGCTCAGATGGCGGCCTCTACAATGCTCAGAGATTGAAGGCCAAGACCAAAATTAGGAGGGTACTGATCAGAGAGTTGCTTTTTGCAGATGATGCTGCAGTTACGACCCACTCTGAGGAAGAATTGCAATGTCTACTATCTGCATTCTCCAATGCTTGTTCTGAATTTGGTTTAACAATTAGCAAAAAGAAGACACAGATTATGTCACAAGGTGCACATGGGGTACCATCAATCTTTATTGACGACGCCGAACTAGAGATAGTAGACCATTTTACATATCTAGGATCAGTGGTAAATAGCAAATTATCCCTAGATCAGGAAATCAACATCCGGATTGGTAAGGCAGCAACAACAATGAACAGGTTAAGAAAAAGAGTCTGGGAGAACAGGAAGCTTACTGCCAAAACAAAAGTCCTTGTCTATCAAGCCTGTGTCCTTAGTACTCTTCTCTATGGCAGTGAAACCTGGACAACTTACTCACACCAAGAGAACAATTTAAACAGCTTTCATATGCGGTGTCTGCGAAGAATTCTTGGTATTAAGTGGCAAGACAAAATCACAAATACTGAAGTATTGGAAAGATCAGGTTGTGTGACAGTTTATTCCATGCTCAGTCTTCGTAGACTTAGATGGATAGGACATCTTAGGAGGATGGATGATGGTAGAATACCAAAGGATATCTTTTTTGGTGAATTACAGATGGGTAAGAGATCTCAGGGTCGGCCTCTACTACGATACAAAGATGTGTGTAAGCGGGACATGATTGATACAGGCATTGATAATGCACATTGGGAGCAAGTCGCAGATGAACGTGTTGCATGGAGGGCAAATATCAGAAATGGAATAAAGTCAAAGGAGAAAATTATTGCAGAAAAGTCACACACCAAGCGTTTGAGACGTAAGATGGTGCATGATGGTGGAAATGACCACGTGTTCACATGCACCCACTGTGAACGGACATTTACAGCGCAAATTGGCCTTATCAGTCACACTCGCTACCGCCATAGTTAAAAGTTATTATGCCTTTTTAAAGCACAAACTATCGTCTGTCAAGACGGCAAGGTGCCAATGATGATGATGGAGGTAATAAGTTCCCCTCCTCTCCATATTTCCCTCACAAAGACTTATTTTACAACGCAAACTTGACCTCAGAGCCAGAGGAACATAAATGTTTTCTCGTCTATAGATTGAACGAGTACCGTTTCACAGTTACACTGTAGACTTCAATATCATCTCTCCGCCCAGCAGCACCACCTTCAATTATCATCTCTCCGCCCAGCAGCACCACGTAGACAAACACACCCGAGGTGTTTATTCACTCTAGAAGATCTTCATACGTCAGCAGAATCTGCTTAATTTAATATGTCTACTATGGACTTGGTGTGTTTGTTTCACCATTTCTCTGTTTAATCATTTTGTATTTAATAACTTGTTCGGTTTATCGTGAAAAGGAAAATGGATGTCTTTTGTTATGAGAACGCCTTGTATGTGTATGTGTAACTGCATTGATCTTGTCGGGTATCTGTGTTTAATTAGCACTTCATTCGAACCTGCTTTGTATGTTCATATTTTAACATAAACTTACATGCAACGTAAAGGACATCTTTTCAGACTCGAGGCGTGTTTGGATATATGGCAAACGTAATATGTACTACCCGTTTTTTGTTAGCGCCGAATGTTGGGCGGCGCTCACCAAATCCGACACCCCACATTGTGCCAACGGCTTTGGGAGGAGGGGTGCAATTGAGCGGGTACACGCCTTACCCTAGTGCGAGGAAATGCAATCCAAAGACTTAATGTCATGGCAGAGCAGACCAGGCAACTGGTGCAGGATGGAAGCTTGGACAGCGGACATTTGGAGTATTGCTTTGCTGATCCAGCAGCCACTGCAGCTTGTCTTGTTCCAGATGCATTGATGTTAACCTTCCTCTGGAGTAAACTAGGCAGGACGAGGGAAGGATCGTGCTGAATGGGTAATAATTCAGTCCTGGCTTTGAGCTATGGAGAGGTATGGTTGTGCCCTTTTGAAGCACAGTGTAACAAACTATGGTCTGTCAAGACGGCAAGTTGCTAGTTCAGACGTAACAAAGACTTTCACACGCCCCCAGGCCTATCCTGGTCAAAGTAAAACCAAAGTACCCTGTTACACCTACACCCCTTCAGGCGTATTGGTAAGTGGTACTTGTTTTCTCGCTCTCTTTGAACACACATGTAGTTCGCAGATAAGGAGAGCACTGGACTTATTATTGAGCGTGGATTAGCTTTCCCTTTTATCAATGTCCCTCGCCATCAGGATAACTCACTCCGACTACTGAGGTACATCTAATTTACGTCCCTATGTCAAAGACGAGAAGTCAGCATTTTAGGTCAAACTGACCGGTGTAGGGGTTGAACCCGCTGCCCTGCCATCTGCACCGGAAGATTAAGAGCGAACGCTCAATTAATTCGGTCATGTTGAAGTCATATATGGTACTATTGGGTATCTAGTTTTAGCCCATATTTCAAAGCGAGAAAATAATAATAATTTATGTCTCTAATTCGCTTCTTCGTGTGATCTTAGGTTTTCCTCTGTGTCGTTGACTCTGGGTTCTTCAGTCCGTGCACGTTTCATCAAGACTTAAACCGTATGACTGCATTCCTTTGCATGATTACCGTTACTGTGTCTGTTAAACTCATACAGGAATATACGTGGTGCCTGATTATCGCCGACGCATTGGTATAACGGTTAGCACGTTACCTTGACACTAGTATAAGCTCTGTCGGGCAAATGTTCGATGCCAGCTCTCTTCTTTAGCTATGAGATGTGAAGACTGGCCACGTATTCATTGGTGCACTCCAGCCTACAACATATAATAGTATCCCTTGGTGCACTCCAGCCTACAACATATAATAGTATTCATTGGTGCACTCCAATCTTCAAAATATGATAGTATTCCTTGGTGCACCCAAGCCTACAACATATGATAGTATTCCTTGGTCCATTCCAGCCTACAACATATGATAGTATTCCTTGGTGTACCACAGCATACAACATATGATAGTATTCCTTGATGCACTCCAGCCTACAACATATGATAGTATTCACTGGTCCACTCCAGCCTACAACATATGATAGTATTCCTTGGTGCATTCCAGCCTACAACATATGATAGTATTCCTTGGTGTACCATAGCATACAACATATGATAGTATTCCTTGGTCCACTCCAGCCTACAACATATGATAGTATTCATTGGTCCACTCCAGGATACAAAATTTGATAGTCCAAATACTTCACATACCCACAGCAAGTTCTTACTATGGAACATTGTGTTAAAGATTATGGTGGATTATGTCGGCTAAACCCATACAGTAATTCAAATGTTGCATTATAACACGTGTCGTTCCCTTTAAAACATTGCCGAAATGTCAGATCGCATACCCTTGATGTTAAACGCACATCATCATGTTAATGCTGCTTGGTGCTGGGTGCCCTTCTGTCACTTTCAGACACGAATCCAAGACTTTGAAACGGTGTAACTCACACACCATCATCACTTACCCCAATCATGTCATTTGAAGCGCCTCCAATTGTACCAAACTTGTACCGATCCTGGCCCAGCATACCCTGCATGGAATCGAAATGGAGGGGATCCAAGTTGACTGTCAGGAAAGCGATGAGGTTACCACTGTAGGTGGAGGCCACTATCACAGAAAACATCAGCCAGAAACTAACCAGCGTCAGACCGGTTGTCGAAGTGGGCAGGTCCTCGCCGCCTGCAACCGTCATTACGAATATAATATGTAATTAGTTTCATTAATGCATCTACACACCTATCTGCGATATCTCAAGCTGTGGTAGAGTAGTGCTTGGACTCACAATCAAGGTGATGAGTTTCATTTTCCAGTTGAGTTTTGATGCGAAGGTTCGTAAGAAACAGAACTCTTCCCCTCCCACATGTGGATACTAGAAAGACTACAATTAATGATGTTACTGATAGGAAACTTCTAACTGTCAACACACATAGCCTTTACTTCAGAAATATACTCCCTGTTGTCTACGTTAAGCTGGATCTTCCTGGGAGTCCAGGCCACTGAACAACAGGTCTTTACCATGAAGGGAGTCCAGGGCACTGACTGAACAAAACGTCTTTACCTTGACGGGAGTCCAGGCCACTGAACAACACATCTTCCTGGGAGTCCAGGCCACTGAACAACACATCTTCATGGGAGTCCAGGCCACTGAACAACACATCTTCCTGGGAGTCCATGCCACTGAACAACACATCTTCCTGGGAGTCCATGCCACTGAACAACACATCTTCCTGGGAGTCCAGGCCACTGAACAACACATCTTCCTGGGAGTCCAGGCCACTGAACAACACATCTTCCTGGCAGTCCAGGCCGCTGAACAACACGTCTTTACCATGAAGGGAGTCCAGGCCACTGACTGAACAACACGTCTTTACCTTGACTGGATTCCAGGCCACTGAACAACACATCTTCCTGGGAGTCCAGGCCGCTGAACAACACGTCTTCACGTGAAGGAAGTCCAGGCCACTGAACAACACATCTTCCTGGGAGTCCAGGCCGCTGAACAACACATCTTCCTGGGAGTCCAGGCCACTGAACAACACATCTTCCTGGGAATCCAGGCCACTGAACAACACATCTTCCTGGGAGTCCAGGCCACTGAACAACACATCTTCCTGGGAGTCCAGGCCACTGAACAACACATCTTCCTGGGAATCCAGACCGCTGAACAACACGTCTTCACGTGAAGGAAGTCCAGGCCACTGAACAACACATCTTCCTGGGAGTCCAGGCCACTGAACAACACATCTTCCTGGGAGTCCAGGCCACTGAACAACACATCTTCCTGGGAGTCCAGGCCACTGAACAACACATCTTCCTGGGAGTCCAGGCCACTGAACAACACATCTTCCTGGGGGTCCAGGCCGCTGAACAACACATCTTCCTTGGGGGTCCCGGGCCCCTGAACGCACATCTTTTCCCGGGAGTCCAGGCCGCTGAAACAACACGTCCCTTTACGTGAAAGGAAGTCCAGGCCACTGAACAAACATCTTCACCATGAAGTTGAAGTTGAAGTTGTTGTCCATCAAGAATGATGATGACCATTCATTTCATCCAGTGGGGTTGAAGGTGTGGGAGCCGTGGGTTCTAAGATGGCTGATAAGGCCTATTTTGGCTCGAAATGTTCTTTGACAATGTGGGCAAAGAATGCTTGACGTCTCTGGAGGAGGATTTCCTGCAGTGGTTTTTCTGTCCCCGCCTTTTCTTCACA
>JACEFZ010010310.1:0-30508 GCA_014155875.1 Cepaea nemoralis | reverse complement strand
ACAATTTCACAATCACTCATCATCACCATCAAGTGCCATGCTAGCTGGCGTAGGCGTTCATGTCTCTCCACATACCTCAGTCTTTGGTGTTCTGGATCAACTCTGCTGCTGATATTCCCCAATGCCACCGTCTCAATCCATCCAGCATCATTTCTCTTGGTCGGCTTTGCCTCTCTTACCCTCGATCTTTCCAGTCGTCGTGATGTTCCCTAATGCCTCTCTTATCATCACATGGTCAAATAAAGCTGTTTTGAGTTTATGAGTCTATAAAATTCTCATTATCACTAAAGAAGCAAAGTGGGGCTTTTGAGTTCAAATGCTACAGAACAATTCTTAGAATATCGTGAAGCAAGTAGAAGAAACATATTGAAACCTGTCGTATATTCTGAAGGGACTGGGGATCACTATTGTGCATTACCCATATTCTGGTTTTAGAAGCTGGGCCCCATCCTCTTTCAATATGTAAATAAATCAAGAATACGACCCTTGAAGTATTACAGACTCAGTTTTGTTATTTGTCTAGGAGTGTGTGGTCCTCTTTTGGGAAAAAGTAAGCACTAGGTTTGCCCCTGCCCTTTCACCTGGAATGTAATAGTAATAGCTCATGATCCCCCTTTAATAGCTTAAGAAAATGTCTGAAAAGACTTTCTCAGTAAGAATCAGGTGAAATGTAGCATGGATCTGGAACAGTCAAGAGATGTAGAGTCTCCTCTTTTCTTTTCTTATTTAATTTAATTCATCTTGAGTGACTTTGTTTTGCTAAATAAGCATTTAACAAATACAAGTAGACATTGACAACATGTTTTACACAAATAAGATAGAGAATCAACAGATAGGTTGGACTGACAAATCAATATAAGATACAGTCAATGTTCATCATTTATTGACTGGGCCTGTGTCTTTTGGCCTATTAAATACATTTTCTTTTTTCAACATCTATTTGGTATCATCATTGGCACCTTGCCGTCTTGACAGACGATAGTTTGTGCTCTAAAAAGGCATAATAACTTTTAACTATGGCGGTAGCGAGTGTGACTGATAAGGCCAATTTGCGCTGTAAATGTCCGTTCACAGTGGGTGCATGTGAACACGTGGTCATTTCCACCATCATGCACCATCTTACGTCTCAAACGCTTGGTGTGTGACTTTTCTGCAATAATTTTCTCCTTTGACTTTATTCCATTTCTGATATTTGCCCTCCATGCAACACGTTCAGCGGCGACTTGCTCCCAATGTGCATTATCAATGCCTGTATCAATCATGTCCCGCTTACACACATCTTTGTATCGTAGTAGAGGCCGACCCTGAGATCTCTTACCCATCTGTAATTCACCAAAAAAGATATCCTTTGGTATTCTACCATCATCCATCCTCCTAAGATGTCCTATCCATCTAAGTCTACGAAGACTGAGCATGGAATAAACTGTCACACAACCTGATCTTTCCAATACTTCAGTATTTGTGATTTTGTCTTGCCACTTAATACCAAGAATTCTTCGCAGACACCGCATATGAAAGCTGTTTAAATTGTTCTCTTGGTGTGAGTAAGTTGTCCAGGTTTCACTGCCATAGAGAAGAGTACTAAGGACACAGGCTTGATAGACAAGGACTTTTGTTTTGGCAGTAAGCTTCCTGTTCTCCCAGACTCTTTTTCTTAACCTGTTCATTGTTGTTGCTGCCTTACCAATCCGGATGTTGATTTCCTGATCTAGGGATAATTTGCTATTTACCACTGATCCTAGATACGTAAAATGGTCTACTATCTCTAGTTCGGCGTCGTCAATAAAGATTGATGGTACCCCATGTGCACCTTGTGACATAATCTGTGTCTTCTTTTTGCTAATTGTTAAACCAAATTCAGAACAAGCATTGGAGAATGCAGATAGTAGACATTGCAATTCTTCCTCAGAGTGGGTCGTAACTGCAGCATCATCTGCAAAAAGCAACTCTCTGATCAGTACCCTCCTAATTTTGGTCTTAGCCTTCAATCTCTGAGCATTGTAGAGGCCGCCATCTGAGCGTGAGTGAATGTATATACCACCATCCTGATCACGAAATGCATATTTCAGTAGAAGTGAAAAGTATATTCCAAAGAGTGTGGGAGCTAGTACACAACCTTGCTTAACTCCACTCTTGATTTCAAATTCTTCAGAAGTTGCACCATCAAACTTGATTATACCTCTCATGCCTGTGTGGAACGATTCCACAATGGACAGAAGAGTTGGTGGGCAGCCAATCTTCTTTAGTGCCTTGAACAGACCCTCACGACTGACCAAATCAAATGCCTTTGTGAGGTCGATGAAGGCAATAAACAGTGGTTGATTCTGTTCACGGCATTTTTCTTGCATTTGTCGCAATGAGAATATCATATCAGTGGTAGACCGGTTCTGTCGAAAGCCACACTGTGATTCGGGGTAGACTTGATCTCCTAGGACTTGAAGTCTGCGCAGAACAATTCTGGCAAATACTTTTCCAACAATACACAGAAGTGAAATACCCCTATAGTTGTTACAGTCACTCCGATCGCCCTTGTTCTTGTACAGCGTTATGATGTTTGAATCTTTGAAATCCTGTGGGACTTGTACTTCACGCCAGCATAGCTCTATTAGCTGGTGGATCTGTAGAGTGAGTGTGTCTTGCCCACTCCTGATAACCTCTATTGGAATCCCATCCTTACCTGGAGCCTTGCCAGATGCAAGTTCATTTATAGCACACTTAACTTCTGTTATGGTGGGAAGTGTGTCCAGGTGGTCAAGAGTTGGTAGAGCCTCTATGGCGTTAAGGGCATCATCAGCTAGTTTGGTCTCACTTGAGTAAAGCTCCAAATAGTGCTCTACCCATCTGTCCATCTGCTGTTTCTTATCAGTGATGACTTCTCCAGTCAAGGTTTTCAGCGGTGCACTTCTTTTGATCACTGGACCACAGGCTTTCTTTATTCCTTCATACATGCTTCTTATGTCTCCCTTATCACTTGCGATTTGAATGGACTCACATAACTTGATCCAATAATCATTTGCACACTGCCTGGCAGCCTTTTGCACATCCTTCCTAGCTTGCCTTAGCTCACTCAGAGTGTTACGCGTTGGTCTTTCCTTGTTTCTTAAGAGAGCTTTCTTCTTCTTATCAATCAAGGGCTGCAGAGTCTCGCTGTTGGCCGCAAACCAGTCCTGCCTCTTATGATCCACAGTGCCGTAAACCCCTACGGCAGTTTTATAAAGAGTTTCCTTAATTTGACCCCACTTTTCATTTACTGTACAATTTTCTGGTGTATCAGTGAAAGCGTCTTCAAGTTGCTGTTGAAACTGAAAGCACTTTTCAGGATCATGAGTGTTAATAATATTAATCCTGGGGCTAGATTTGTGTTTAGCTGTGTAGATTCTCTTTGGTCTCAGTCTAACTCTTGCAACAACCAAAGAATGATCTGTATCACAGTCAGCACTGTGGTAACTACGAGTCAATGATATATGGTTCAGATGTTGTCTCCGTGTGATGATGAAGTCCAGCTGGTGCCAATGGCCGGATCTTGGATGTTTCCATGTGACCTTATGCATCTCTTTTGTTTTAAAAAAAGAGTTTGTAATACATAGGTCATTACTGGTGCAATGCTCCAGCAGCCTTTGCCCATTTTCATTCATGCGACCGATGTTGTATTTTCCAAGGGACACTGGCCATGAACTCGAGTCCTTGCCCACACGAGCATTGAAATCACCGAGCATATAAATGTAGTCAGATTTTGGAACTGCCTTGATCACGGAGTCTAACTCCTCATAGAACAAATCCTTCACATCATCAGAGGAATCGAGTGTCGGTGCATATGCAGTAATAATGGTGGCAAACCCACAAGAGGTTGCCAAGCGCAGGGATAATAGTCTTTCATTTCCTCCTGCTGGAATTTCAATCATTCCCAGTAGCGAATTCTTCACTGCAAAGCCCACACCGTGTTGCCTTTTTTCTGCCTGCCCTCTACCCTTCCAGAAAAAGGTGTAGTTGTTTTCCCTGAGTGACCCTTCCTCAGCGAGGCGAGTCTCCTGCAGGCCAGCAATATCAATGTTAAGATGATTGAGTTCGGCATCAATCACAGCCGTTTTTCTCACATCGTCAATATTGGTCAAGTCAGTGGAAAATCCTGGACACATGGTTCTCACGTTCCAGGTTGCAAGCCGTAGCTTGAGGTTTCTATTTTTATTTTTGTTTGTACCTGGTGCATTGGTTTTACAGCCTGCGATTTCAGATTTTGTCCTAGCCCCAAGCACCCATTGAAGCAGGCAGGCTGTGGCGGATCAGCACCCAATTGGCTGGGGGCTGCCCAGCTTGAGGCGGGCGGTAGCTGATCAGTGACACTTATAGGTGTCTCCCACCGTCAGAGGCAACGCGTGGCGCCCCATGTCTACGCCAACTGACAAGGACTTATAACCCGTAACAGTTGCCTCTCGCTTTGATTCCGAGACCAGTTAAGACCAGGGATGGAGTTATTGCCTCTCCATAGCACAAAGCCTGGGCTAAAATATAGAGATCATGTGTTGCCCATGCAGCATGATCCCTCTCTCGGCCTGCCTAGTTCACTCCAGAGGAAAGGTAACACCCCTACATCTGGAACAAGACAAGCTGCAGAAGCTGCCGGATCAGCAAAGCAATGCTCTAACTGTCCGCCTGTCGGAGCTTCGATCCTAGACCAGTCGCCAACCAAGGCTTAGGGCCTGGTCTGCCCTGCCATGACAATTTTGTCTTTAGTTTGCATTTCCTCGCACCAGGGTAAGGCTTGTACCCTCCCAATTGTGCTCTTCCGCCCGAAGCCGTTGGCACAATGTGGGGTGTCGGGTTTGGTAAGCGCCGCCCAACGTTCGGCGCTAACAGAAACCAGGTAGTACCGTCTACTGTTATACGGTAGCTCAGTCATATCTGACTAAGACCTGACATACTATTTGGTATACACAGGATTAAATAGAAAATTGCATATAGGACCAATTACAGTCAATCAACAAATAAACAACAATCAATAAGATGTTGACAAGTGTGGTGAGACTTATTGTAAACAATTAAATGTTGTACATTCTAAGTGTGGCAATTGTAAATCAATATTCAGGTATCAGTTCCTGAGAGGGGTGAAGTTTGTTTCATAGAGAAATGTAACCTTGTGAGTGGGAGATTAGGATAAGCCTGGGTCCATTGTCTGATGGATCCACTTCAGTTCTGGCCAGTGTAGCTTCTCTGAAGGCTTCCCATGCTCTGCTCAAGGCCTGAGTCATCTTCCATCTCAAGTGTGGGTCATCTCTTTCTCTCTGCTACCCTCTTTCTGGTTAGGTTGCCACCAAGAACATCACTGTTTTAATAAATTCACATAGGTATGTATAATACTACCAATGTAATTCTTTACAGCATGTTAATAAGTGTAAACACAACATAACAGGAAGGATAAGATCAGAAGAAGGGGTGTTGTGTTAATTTGTGTGTGGGGCCAGAGATCATTCCACTGCATGCACTTGCCATCTTCTGGAACCTGCTGTTTGCACTTTCCCAGTGTACCTATGGTTCAGTGAGAAGGGTACAATCAGTCATAGATAAGAGTGATGATGTGATGTTCCTTAGATCATTGAATCAAGCTGATAGTGCAAGATCAAGACAAGGATAAGATGCATTTATAAATGACATACAATTTAAACATCTGCATCCTCTCAAGTGGTTCTGCATTGTGTATATGAATGTTTATCTGTACCTCCCAAATTAACTCTTTGTCTTCTTCCTCCTATTATAAATCATTTCCTTGTTCCTGCTGTTGTTGTGGTGTTAAATGGAGTGCTGTGTGTGTAATGTGTAGTTAACTTCTGTAGACTAGGGTTCACATAGCTGGTACTACTCCCCCCCCCCCCCATCTTCATTAGTTAATATGAGTTTAACTCATCCAGTGTTTTATTGTTCTTCATGTCTGACATACAGAATTTCTGATGTGTATTTGTTACAAAATGTAATCTATACAAGATCATGACACAATACATTAGCAAGAGGTTGTTACATAAAGTACCTCTCCTAACTCTCCTCCTCTTCATATCCATCTATACTTCACCTTCATCTATTACCAGTGCACATCATGCCCATTCTGTTGGCGATCACAGTTGGCAATAGACCGATGTATTTTTCACCATTTGGTCTGGACAGATTACTAGGCCGTTTATCACAAATGGCGTCTGTGAACGTAAACCTATTTTAAGCAATGCAGTCGATGGAGTGCCTTGTTTAAATTAAATCTGACACATGAATACAATTATTTTCTATCAACTACTATTTTTTTTCAATTCGTAAAGAGGAAAGGAAGAATATAATTCCTGTTTCAACTCTTAAGATTGCGAATAGTCAGAAATAAGTACGTTTTAAAGTGAGGTACTGATTCGTTTGCACAAACTGACTTGTCTCTGCAGAAGCATTTTACAGTAGTTTTTGATGCAATGCATTAAAGTGCGTTTGAAGTTTCACCTCATACATTATTCTGTGATAGATTGTAGTCGTATGCACATAGTAAAGCTAGTAGATGTAGTGAAGAACGTCAGAGTTTTGCAGTTTTGAGAAAGTATGAGATGTTTGTTTCGCCGGGGAAAAAGGCTCTGTGTAGCTGGAAGTTTGCGGTCGACAATTTTCACATTTTCAGAGATTTATTTTATCAAAAATACAATTAATTTGACGCACAACACTGGATACCTCTGCTTCATACATCTGGGTATCACTTTGATCTGAGAATTCACAAGCTTACCTCGGATATAGGATCAAACTGCCGTTGGTAAAATTTGAAAAGCCGGACACATTGGCTTTGCGACTGTTCGTCAGCCTAGAAGTTTGGGAAGTGCGCGGTATCTAAGAAATGACGCCTGAGCTGGGTCGACGCTATAATCACGTGCCTTGCTACTCCCAATGGTCTTCAAACCTGTTGACGCTAACTTTCCTATTATTAACTTGGCATCCGTCTATCTCGAGTGTCACTTTGTGTGTTCGATTCTCAATCGTGCAGTAAATTGTTTGATATTCTTTCTCTTCGTGTGCAATAGTTGACGCACTGTATAATGATGGTTGGTGAATATGTCACAAAATCTACAAGATCCGAACATGGAAGAAAACGGATGCGTCAACAGTATCGTGTCTTGGAAAATGGAAAAAGAAATGTTGGTCATATTAAACTTTACAAGGGCTTGGAATGATCAGTAATGGTTCCGGTAGCAAGGCAGGAGTAGACCAGCGCGAAGATAGACACCGGGCATTGCAGACAGCTTGGGCATGAGCGTGTATGAGTTAGAAGAACTGGCCAGAGATCAAGAGACTTTTCGTCGCGCCCTGATGAGAGCGACGTTCTGCAAATCACCTGCTACATGATTATGATTGGGGTCATTAACGGTACAGGTGTTACTCAGAGGAATAAGAAAAACTGGTAGCAAAGAAGCTAACTGGTCTCGCGTTGGGCAGTAGTAGCGTGTTACATAAACTAATTACCCAACACTTACCAGCTCTACTTCAAAATATTCCAAGCGAAGTGGGTGTATTTCAATAACTGTGCAGTTTTTGAAAATATTACCGTTCCAAGTTTTGTGTTTACCTATTATGTTACATTGTGTTGCATGAATTCCACAGTAGGTAAATACAAAACACGGAACGGCAATATTTTCAAACACTGCAGTAATTAAAAATGCAACCTATACTTTCACTTTTAGATTTTCCCGAGCTTTATTCGTCCACCAATTCAGTGTTTCTTTCATTTATGCATTCACAAAGTAATTTATTTCTTTATTTAAACTTCCATGTATATATTGACTACATTTCAGGAAGAAACAAACAAATTAGATCTCATTCTGTAATAAAGTACATTCTGTAACCGGTCGATCGGCACCAGCGAGGGAAACAGAGAACATAAATACGACGCGAATACCAATTTCTCTGTGACAAAATAAAGAAAACAAATATTATGGATTATTCCATGAATGTAAGACTAAACCATAGTTCAAAACAACAACACTGTAACTGCATAACATCGGAAGTCAATATTTCAATGGCCGCTGAGAAATTGTTTCTGGTCGCCATTCTTAAAGCCGCGAGCGTAACCCGTTGGTTGGACTTCCGTCCGGAGAGAATTATTCAGTGGCAGTGTCAGTTAAAGAAATGGTTCAGCCGGAACAGTGTGACAGTGGCAGTGTCAGTAAAAGAAATGGTACAGCCGGAAAAGTGTGACAGTGGCAGCCGATGCATGTGAAATAATTCATGTGTGGCGCGGATGTAGAGAAAACGTCAGCCGTTGAACGGGCGGCAACACTTGACAATAATTAGTGCATACTAAAAGCCTAGGCCGCTTAGAAATTGGTATCTAGGATCAGGACTTGCTGCATATACATGCATACATTACCATAGACACACATACACATCCATCCATCCATCCATCCATCCATCCATCCATCCATCCATCCATCCATCCATCTATTCATCCATCCATCCATACATACATGCATACATACACACATACACACGCACGCACCTACACAAGCACGCACGCACAGACATACGCGAATTTAGGTTATATGATTAAGTGTATTAACCATAGGTATGTAACGTTAAGTAAAAGACGCTTTGTTGATGCCTAAAGCCGCATTTAATTACGTGGTGTCGTACCCGTATGTTTATAGACTGGTCACTTGTGGGTGGTTGATATGGTCAGTGTCTCGCCGGCCGCCTGTACCTCCCAAGTTTATAGACTGGTCACCTGTGGGTGGTTGATATGGTCAGTGTCACGCCGACCGCCTGTACCTCCCAAGTTTATAGACTGGTCACGTCTGGGTGGTTGATATGGTTAGTGTCACTCCGGCCGCCTGTACCTCCCAAGTTTATAGACTGGTCACGTCTGGGTGGTTGATATGGTTAGTGTCACGCCGACCGCCTGTACCTCCCAAGTTTATAGACTGGTCACGTCTGGGTGGTTGATATGGTTAGTGTCACGCCGACCGCCTGTACCTCCCAAGTTTATAGACTGGTCACGTCTGGGTGGTTGATATGGTTAGTGTCACGCCGGCCGCCTGTACCTCCCAAGACATTTCCCATTTAAGAATGGGCAACCTGGGACCCAGACCAAATTAAAAAACCAATTCGCCCCTGATTCGAACCAATGCCCGGTAGGCAGGTGAGCGACCAATGACCTAGTGTCTATCACCGATATTTTCCGTTGTCCAGTTTGTCATCCTTGCTGGCCTGGACTTCCAAAATTTCGTTAGTTTAATCCGGTCGAGATTATTCTTAATCGGGAGCACTTGCAACCATGTCATGACACACAAATATCAATTGGGGAACTCTTTGAGGCCACAAGAAAGTTCATAACTAAATGCACATGTATTATTTGGAACTCATAGTTGTATAAGTAAGAAATAACATTGCATCCAATTACATGTTAGAGTAAATACATATAAAACGTGTATACGCGATGATTGGCGTTCAAGTAACACGAAGAGAAATATTAGATGTAAGAGGGGAGATTAGAATCATAATTAAATATTTTATAATATGGTATATATAAAAACACATGCAATGTTTGACGCTCATATATATATAGAAGACAGTAGTGGAGACTAGAGGACGCAATAGACAACATAACAATCGCCATTTAGAGGTGACAAGTTGGAACCCGGTCGGTAACTATAGCTTTCAGCTGTTGTGTCGTCTAATCTCTAGTCCAGTGGTTCTCAACCGGTGGGGAAATCCCCCCCCCCCCAGGGGGAATTTTCGGGTTTCCAGGGGGGGGGGGGGAATTAAGATTATTTCTAGACTGCGTGAATACAAGAACCGATTACTTGATATTGTTTTTCCCTTCATACTTTACAGTTCTGTACGTATCACCCTTCTGAAATTCATTTTATAACGTAAGTAGATCCGCAAATCACGTTTTATGTAGATGTCTAGACTTGTTTTAGTATGTGCTATTAAATTTAGCTTCAATTATTACGTATACTGTGTAGGGACAGGGGGAAATTTTTAGGGAGGAAATACGAAAGGGGGGAATGACGTTCTAAAAATATGGTGAGGGGGGAATGACGTCCTAAAAATATGGTGACGGGGGGCACGGGCCAAAAAAGGTTGAGAACCACTGCTCTAGTCTCTACTTCCATCTTCTACTTCTTTGAGCGTCAAACAATGTATGTATGTTTATTTATAACATATTACATTTATTTGTGATTCTAATCTACCTCGTTACACCTACTATTTCTCTTCGTCTTACTTGAAAGCCAATCATCGATATAAACCGTTTGTAAGTATTTACTCTATTTAAAGTCGTTTACTCTATTTTAAGTGTAATTGGATGCAGTTGTAAGCACCCCGTTAACCCAGTAAACGGTCTGTGTGTGTAAAAAATAAGTAAGCATGTTGCTAGATAATTACAATGTTGGACTCACTGGGCACCGTGAAAAGAATACACACCGAAAGAATAGAATGAGGCATGATGACAGGACAACACACTGTCATGCGAGACTGAACTCATGCTTGAAATCGACTTTGCCAGTAATGACAGCACAGTTTTTGAATGTTCGGGTCCAAATTATGTTTTTATAGTAGTTTTTAATTCTCGCTTTCCCGCAGCCGCAGCTTTCCCCGACGAATTCTCTCATTCTTTGCTTGGCGATATACAGTTGTGGCCATTTCTGTAAATTGTTGCATCAATCAACGCCCCCCCCCCCCCCCCCCTCTCCTTCCCCCCTTCCCCCCTCCCGGTCGTGTCTTCTCCTTACAGTGGGTGTGGGGTTTTCGTGTTCCAGTGACCCACAGGACTAAACCGACGCAAGCATAGCTACTGGTAGGTTCTCCCAATTCTGTCAGATCAAGAGGTAGAAACTAGACCAAGAGAGACACAAACCTACTGCCTTGTATGTAGACTGGGGAACAGTAGGGAAAGCAAATCGGATAAAAATACCTGTCGAAGTCGGGTGGACTGGGCCATATGCCTGGCGAAACTACATAGACAATTGCATGGACAAGACCAGCCTATCACAATGGGACAAGTGTGATTTGAAAGCCAGTTCTTTTCTAATTCTAAAGTTGTACAGCATCGATCCAGTATAGCGGTTCTAGAAAAACTGGGAATGAAAAAGGACCTGATAAAGGAAATAAAAAAGAGGCAAGCGAAATATTTCTGCCATGCTAGAAGATATAACACTCTTATAAAAACCATACTAGAGGGTAGGGTTGAAGGCAAGCGAGGAAGAGGTAGGACAATCATACAAGCGGGCAGATAACACCAAGAGATGGACAAACAGCAGTCTGAAAGAATGCACAGTCAGGGCGAGAGACAGACAGTGCTGGATATCCATTGCAGCCAACCTTCATTGTCGAGACGGCACTTGATTGATTGATTGATTGACAGCATACATATAAGCATACACAAAGCTCCCTCGCCCACATTGTTTTAATATCTGCCTATAAATTGATGTGCTCTCTGCGTAAGATGTCTCCAGATCCCGATTCCCCGCATACATATATTGGTAATATAGTGGTAGGCCTAAGTGATTGGTTGGTGAATTCCCAGGAAAACTGTCTGTTGCATCGTTATGAAATTTCTCCTGCCGACTTATATTTACCCCCACCCAAGGAATATGTCTTTGATAGGTCCAAAAGCAACTTAAATCATGGAAAGCGGCGACATTTCTTTGATGTTTTGGTGAAAAACTAGAGATTTCTCGCTAATAAACTTGTTTTACAGTATTGCCCCGTTCAGCTACGCGAGGCTCTTGTCATAAGGCCAATCCCATGTCCCACGAGAAAATTAACTATTCAACGCTAATGTTTCCGTGTGACGACGTACCGTATTTTACGGACTATAAGACGCTACGAACTATAAGACGCACCTTAATTTTTAAGCAATTAAAAAAAAAAATAACATTTAATTAATTTCGAGTATAAAACGCACCTGAATTTTGGAGGCAATTTTTTGAAGAAAAAAGTGCGTCTTATACTCCGTAAAATACGGTAATACATTTAATAATGTGCACTTCATCTCTGACCCGTATACCGCATATAAACAAATTTTGAAATCTGCTGTACAATCTCCAGAACAAAAACTTTTTTTGATGGGTGGACATAATGATAAGGTTATATGCTAAATCTCATTTTCCCTCAGTTGGTTACTGAGATATGGAATTTTATATTGGGGCAAACAAAAGTAAACAGACTATAGCACGATCTTCACGCTGAATTACGTGAAGCTCTGTAACCTGTCCAAACGGTATTCCATGACCCAATGTAGGATCATGGCAGTGCCTAGATCTTAAACTTTACATCTGAAGAGACACGTTTTAGAATGTATCCAGATCTTAAATATTATTGTTGTAGAGAGACGTTTAAAATGTACCCAGATCTTATCTGCAGAAATACATTTTAGGATATACCCAGATCTTACACGGTACATCTGTAGAGAGACGTTTCAGGATATACCCAGACCTAAAACGTTACATCTTCAGAGACATTCAATTTCGGCGTCATTCGCGAAATGTCTCCCGCCAAGGTGGGGTTTCAATGGATTTAGCCCCTAGCGATTTTCAGTAAAGCGGTGCATTGTTGGGTAGAAAAAGTTACTAGGGTGAGTCAATAAGTAAGTCACACAGTTCTGTGGGATGGCAGGTAAATGAAAACAGGGCACTGATTTATGCAGTCGGTTTGTAAGAACTGATAAAACTATGGGATAAGTGCATCAATGTTGGTGGAAATTATGTTGAGAAATAAATGGACAATGTATGTATACAAATAAACTGGTTTCAAGTTGTTATCATATTTAGTTATTTATCTACAACCATTTGTGACTTACTTATTAACTAACCCTCGTATATACCTAGCTACCTGCATAACCACCTACTTACCTACATACCAATTTACCTACCTGCCTACATTTTTTACCTATATAACTATACCCCTCTCCACACAGCCACTGTCTACCTACCTATCTACCTACCTACCTATTCACCCACCTACCTACTTACCTACCTACCTACCTACTCACCCACCCACCTACCTACTTACATACCTATCTATCTACCTGCCTGTCTGCCTGCATGCCTACATACCCACCCACCTATCTACCTACCTACCTACTCACCACACTATCTACCTGCCTACCCACCTTCCTACCTACCCACCTACCTACCTGTCCATCTACATAACCACCTACCTGTCTACCCACCAACCTACTTGCCTGCCTGCCTACCTACGTACCCATTAACCTCTATACCTACCTACCTACCCACATGCCTGTCTGCCTACCTACCTGTCTATCTGCCTGCCTACCTGCCTACCTACCTACCTGCTTGTATGCCTAACTACCTACCTACCTACCTACCTACCTACCTATCTGCCTGCCTGCCTGCCTAGATACCTATCTACATGTCCGTCCTTTTCTTTGTGTCTCACTCGCTTTCTCACTCCTTTCATATTGAATACAATAATAAACTAAACGATAACACGCCATATAGTATAATATCGATATTATTCTCACAATGACCATTACAATTCCTCTCAACATCACTTCCTACATCCCGCGCCCACTCAACTACTCACTCATCGTCCTCAATTTAACCCACTTTATTACTCACGGAGTGAATAATAAAAACACATTCGTTCACACCAAAAGTAGCGGATCGAGAATTTGTAGTTTTCTACGAACAAAGGAACAAAGCGAATGTCGGAGCAATAAAATAGAAATACTGGGAC
This sequence comes from Cepaea nemoralis, assembly GCA_014155875.1. Taxonomy (NCBI): domain Eukaryota; kingdom Metazoa; phylum Mollusca; class Gastropoda; order Stylommatophora; family Helicidae; genus Cepaea; species Cepaea nemoralis. The sequence goes on along the minus strand of JACEFZ010010310.1, from coordinate 16,798 downwards.
ACTGTGTATGGGACAACACAAAGCAGTAATATAAGTTGATTACTGTTTTTATGTAAAAAATATAAATAATAAAAAATGTTTCCCATTTGCTGTATGGGGATGGAGCAACTATCTATTGGAAAATATAGACATAAACAGAGAAAACAAAATACACCATTGTCAATGAATTGCACTGAATAAAAGACTACGGAGGTGGAAATAATATGTTAATAACTGAAGAGTTTCTTTAATCTTCCATCAAAAGATTATTATTATTGGTATCCACTCTGTGCTAATAGTTAATTTATGTAATGTTTGTCCAAGCTGCTCGAATAACTGCTTATATTATTATTTCCAACGCTTTCTATATTTTTGTTTAATTGTCAAAATGGTGATGTGATGTGACCATCACATTTGTAGACCTGACTGTTCGAGGGATGAGGTGGTCAATCTTTTCTCACTTAGCAGGCGACGAGACCAGGTTTATATCTCGCATCCGACCCAGCTCAGCGCTGTTCCCTAGCAACGTCGCTAACGCGGCGGCTAATATAGCTTCTTATATTCCTCATTATTTCGGCGTTACTATAATTCCTAATGCCCTCTATTGCCCTATTACTACAAATTGTTATCTTCATTTATATTTCACTGTTATTACACTTTGTTATCTCTTGCTCTCCTTCTATCCCATTGTAACTAGAATTTTCCTCTAATCTACTGTTACTATTACTCCCGAAACTCGACTCTTTTAGACTGAAATATTACTGCTTATGCCTTAATCCAATCTATTGTTATACTCTTATTACTACTTATGATCTCCACTATTTGGATGTTACTTTTATCTCACATTACTACAACTGACGTAGGCACCGATGTATCTGCACACATCTCTGTTTGGTATTCTGGTTCCACTCTGATGATGTAAATCCCCAATGTCCCCCCATTTGTCCATCCATTGTAATTTCTCTTGCCTGACTCTGCCTTTTCTATACCTGCTCTTTCACGTTGTCATGGTATTTTACCAAGCTTGTCTTCTCATAACATAACCAAAGAACACTGTTTGTCTCTTTATTAATATTATGTATGGTATTCTACTTTAGCTAGCCTTTTCCAGGAAGTCGTTGGTAATGACTCTTTTCCAGGCATTCGCAACAATCTCAGAAACCATATCCTATCTCTCTTTCACTCACCCAATGGACGTTACCCTATCACACTCCGCCCTGAATGTATGACGCAACTCTGGTATCTATCTATGGCAACGACAGTGTGTATTGTACAAATGAGGATGATGATGATGAGCATGAGATAGACCTACCGGCTGTTAGGAATATCTAGACAAAAAGCACCCGAGTAGCCTCAGGAAGTAGCTGTCATCATAGGAAAGGTCCCGTGCCATACGCCACAAGTCGTCGGTAACAGGCCTCACCACTTGTATCGAGTCCTCCAGCAAGATCTCGTCTTCTCGGGGAGAATGGAAGGTGCTCGTTCCAACTACACTGTTTACTGGAACCTATCTTCTGTGATGACTTTCAATGCCGGCCCACACTGTTTACAATAAGGCAGAATGTCTCTAGTGTGGCCGGGTAGAGAAATGACACTCTGTCGCTCACCCTCTATAAATATCGCTGTGTGTCGTTAGGGTGGGAGCACCCGCTCAATCTCTGCGGGAAGAGTCCCTACTGTCTCTAGTATCTCTGTACTCCGGCAGAATCATAAGCCAAAGTGGCCTGGCACAAATTGGTGATAGTACCTTGCCCTCACTGGCGGTTGTTCAGTCCAATGTCTTCACGTGCAGGTCAAGAACTCAACATGTGTACTTGCCGTAAGATAAGGCGACCCATTTGAAGTGGCCATGTTAAACTACAAATGGTACTGACGTTGGCAAAGTGGCAGCTGGCCTCGTGATCTCACGTAGTAGACTCTCTGGAGCAGGTACACCTTGAGATTCGTTGAGGTGTCCCCGGACTGCTGACCACGTCATTTGTCTGGGTCCCAATCACCGGACCCGTCACCAGACGTTCAACATCTCAGTCAGGAAGGCGGAACCTGTGGAGGACAACATTCGGTAAAAGCATCATGTACCAAGCTTATCATAAGCGAGTTAACTCTCACCACCTCTCCTCAGAATTATGGACTCTTCACACAAGAGTCCAGTCTCCCTCATAAGCTGCTCTCGCATGCCGGAGATGAACTGCGCCTAGGTTCTGTCAGGCCGCTCTTTGAACTGCGTCGTCTTCCCCGGACTGGGGTATAGCTTGGGCTAAGTTCGTCTGTCCCTCGTCTCTGAGGTGTCGTCCTACCCTGATAGACTTCTTCATGACATATAGGGTTAGTGAATCTTTAGTAATAGTAGGCAGAATGGCCCTGAAGTAGGGCCGGTGGTTGTGCCTCCGATCTCCCTCCTGGTTCTATCCAATCTCCCTGATTCACTTCCCTATTACCAGCCAGAGTTGATGTAGTACCGTGTTCTAGGTACTCTATATCCAAATCCAGTGTTATATACATGGCACAATCTCCATGTAGCAGATATCCACATTCCGTTCTCTTCTCCCTCGTCCAGGGCAGGAGCATTTAGAACGGTGTCACTGTTCTTCTGAAAAGCCCTGACCCTTCGGTCGATTCGCCCACATCGTCCTCCTCTCCGGAATTCACTATATATTAAGCTGGCATTCCGTTAAGGCATACTAACTACAAGACAGATGTGAGGAAAGCAAAGAAGAAAAGCCAGTGGTCGACCCACCAAGCAACAACGCCATTCGATACTTCTGTCGACCCTCGCACTGTAATCGTCTCGACTAGCCGCGTCGGTATATACCCTATACGCCCGATTATAGACGACGTCTTACTCGACTTCCGGTCTCCCACCTGTTAAGCCATTCAGCCACGCCGGCTCTGACGACTTTCGATTTCACGAAGCTGGGCCATGTGTGAACTCAAATTAAAGGTTGCGCTGCCCTGAATGCAGTTAAACCAACCTAAAGTGGCTGCAAAGGAGCCCCGCGCCGCTAGGAGGTAAATATCCCTGCAAAACACTTCCTGTAATTAAGCGCACCAAAAAGGTTGACTCCAGTCCCACACAATGTTACCAGTTCACACTTGACCCACTTTCCCGCACAACGACTGTTACACGACCGACTAGATCTACTGCGGTCGCCGACTACCGACACAACGCTAACTAAACTAACTTACTCAACATACCTTCTAATTGACACCCAATCGGCATGCTGAAGACGATGTCGAGGTCCTTCGAAACCTTTGAAGACATCATTCGTCGCAGGCTTAATGAAATACAAAATGACACTCGGCGTCTGGACGCCTTTAACAACTCAGCTCAACTGACTGCTTTGTCTGGCGGGCTCTAGGAATAGCCTATGCGTGCGACACTTGCGCAGTCGGTCTCACTGAGCTACGCTCAACGTGTCATGGTTTTCGAACATTTTAGACTTGTAAAACAAAATGCGATCATTTCAGAGGGGACCTGGTCAGGTAATATCGGGGTTGTTCCCCCTAGACTACACTGCCGAATGACGGCATTTTGTGACACTGACCTACAATGATAATCACATTCTTATTAAATGGAGCTATCTAAATCTTTAAACTAACTAAATAGCTAAAACTATAAACATATGTCGACAATCTAACTCAGGGGTAGCCAACAATAATAGCTAAAACTATAAACATATGTCGACAATCTAACTCAGGGGTAGCCAAGAATAATAGCTAAAACTATAAACATATGTCGACAATCTAACTCAGGGGTAGCCAACAATAATAGCTAAAACTATAAACATATGTCGACAATCTAACTCAGGGGTAGCCAACAATAATAGCTAAAACTATAAACATATGTCGACAATCTAACTCAGGGGTAGCCAACAATAATAGCTAAAACTATAAACATATGTCGACAATCTAACTCAGGGGTAGCCAACAATAATAGCTAAAACTATAAACATATGTCGACAATCTAACTCAGGGGTAGCCAACAATAATAGCTAAAACTATAAACATATGTCGACAATCTAACTCAGGGGTAGCCAACAATAATAGCTAAAACTATAAACATATGTCGACAATCTAACTCAGGGGTAGCCAACAATAAAAGCTAAAACTATAAACATATGTCGACAATCTCAGGGGTAGCCAACATTTTTAGCAGACGGGTCAAATTTCAGAAATAATATTTCCTGCCGGGTCAAACACCTGATCTTAATTAATGTAAATAAGCATGCGTGCTACAGCTTTGACCACATCGTAGCTTTCCAGCAGATAAGATTGTGGTCAAACACTTGCCTTGTTTAATGTAAAAAAAAACAAAAAACAAAGAAACAAACAAACAAACAAACAAACAAAGACCAAGGAAAGGGTATATTTATTTTTTTGAACAAAAGAAAACATAACTGAGAATCAAACATTAATTAGACAATTTAATAATATTTAAAAGTGAGACATCTGACTTTGTTTTGCAGAACTACTAAGTGCATCAAAATTGATCTCGACTGATGTGGTAGCTGCACGCTAACAGTTTTGCAAATGACCATCAGTAATTCGTGTTTTCACTTGTGATTTGATGTGCTTCATGCGACTAAACAGCTGTTCACATGCATAAGTTTCCAAATAGCGAAACCATCGACAGAGCATGTTTGTAAAACACAAGATATTTATCCTTGTCCAAATACGTTTTATAGAATTCTTCCAAACCAACTTGATGGAATTTCTCCATTAACTGTGTATCACAACACAGTTCACAATGTTCCATTTGTAATCTTCCTGGTAATAAATTCACGTCTACCGCGAATGGCGTTGCAAACGCACAAAAAAGCAAATTATTTTTTTTTTTTAAATCTTGAAATCGGTTTTCAAATTCCAGGTTTAAGTCAGATATTAATGACGGCGCCTCCTGTGTGATGTCTGGTTGCAATGACAATGTAGGAATGTGAGCAAAGTTTTTTGTCTTCAACTGTTGTTCCCAAAGACCAAGTTTCATTTGAAATGCAGAAATATGATCGTACATCTTATTAATTAAATGATATTCCCCTTGTAGACTAGTATTAATGTCATTTAGGTTGCTAGTTATATCAACCAGATACAAAGCCGCAAACTCACTCTTTGTCTTCAAACTCTGGGATACTTTTTGACTTGCTTGTAAAGAATGATTGTATTTCTTGCTGCATATCAAACACTCTTGTCAACAATTTGGCACGGGTCAGCCATCTTAGTTCTGCATAAAATATGGCGTTATTACAATCTGAGTCTAAAGACTTTAGAAATTCTCGGAACTGACGGTGATTCAATCAGTCCGTTCGACTTAATGAAGATCACTATTTTGACGACCACTTTCATGACATCGTTCATTTTGAGGGACTTCGAACATAAATTCTCCTGATGAATAAAATCAATGAAAATTTAGCATTGAAGTATTAACAATTTTGAAGGCCTCATTTGCAATCAATTTTACTAAACCTTCCTGTTTCGCAACCATTGCTGGAGCACCATCCGTCGCTAAGCCCAATAAGTTGTTAAGTTGTAATGAAAAGCGATTCAATGTCGATGTAACTGCCTCTAACAAATCTCGTGACTTAGTAGTGTCCTTAAGTGGATACACTGCTGCTAATTCTTCAGTCTTTTTAAAATGGACATCAACACTCCCGATAAAAATTGTCATTTGGTCAGTATCTGCCATAACTGTGTTTTCATCCAATGAGAGAGCATAAAATATAAACTCGTAAGCTCAACTTTTCAAATTATCTTCAATATGTTTTCCAATGTCGTCCACACGCCTAGAAATATTCTGACGAGACAGACTTATTTGTGAGAAATCCTTGTTCTTTTCTGGACACAGAATTTCAACGATGCTCTCCAAACATTCCTTAACTTTTCACCATCTGAATATGGTTTTGATTTCTTTTGCTAGTACCATGGCTACTGCATAACTAGCTTTTTCAAAGCATATTGACTCTGAAACCGCTGTGGTAAATATCTTTCGTTGTGCAGACATTTTATTTTTTTTAAAGTCATTTACTTTGTCTTGTCGAAATTGCCCTTTGTACTTCATCATCATCATCATCATCATCATCATCATCATCATCATCATCATCATCATCATCATCATCATCATCATCATCATCATCATCATCATCATCATCATCATCATCATCATCATCATCATCATCATCATCATCATCATCATCATCATCATCATCATCATCATCATCATCATCATCATCATCATCATCATCATCATCATCATCATCATCATCATCATCATCATCATCATCATCATCATCATCATCATCATCATCATCATCATCATCATCATCATCATCATCATCATCATCATCATCAAGTGCCCTGCCAGATGGCATAGGCGTTGATGGCTCTCCACAGATCTCGGTCTTTGGTTTTCTGGATCAGCTCTGCTGCTGATATTCCTCCATGCCACCGTGTCAAAGACTCGACCGCATCCCCTTCGCCAGGAAGAGCAGTCAATCATGAAGAGACCAGGAGGGGATACGTGCCCGAGGGAAGGGCATGGGACACGCGTCATGAGACACGCAGGCGGTGTTCAGAGAGTTAGCACTTTAATCACGATAACATCACGCCTCGTGGTAGCCACAGAGAAGTTGAGTATACACTCAACTTGCCACGTCTGCCATCAGCGTGCCATGTGAGGCAACACGCACCAAGGTGAAGGGCAATCCGCGTGGTGTGTGACCACGGGAGGAAAGATTGGCAGACGGCCGGACGGAATTGTAGTGTTCACCTCGTTAGAGTAGCGATAAGGGTATTTGTGTTTATTTGTGTAGAAAGTTAGCATAGGGGTAGCAGCTCGTGATAGATAATACTGTGGCTGTATGTTGTGTGTTTCAATAGCGACTGTTCACTGCTTGTAGCGAGCCAACGGCAATAAATGTACCATTTAATATCCTCGCACACGACTTGCAAGTTTTCTTGTATGGTGTGCCAGAAGTACCCCATGATGCCTGTCAGTTGAGTTGTTGACAGGCAAGGGTAATTGTGGTTGTCAGAAGTGAAGCTTGAACGTAAGTTCAAGCTAATCCACTCATCCACGGGCTCTGGACTAGGGTTTAATTTTTGTAGTGACGGTAATTTGTGCAAACGAGTTCAATTTGCGGGCTAGAAATATGCCTATCGTGACGAAATATAGTATTTAATTGTGTTTATTTAGTGAAATCATGTATTCTGCAAAGCTGTAAGTATTAATATTCTTGTTTTCTTATATTTATTTATGTATTTACCAATTTATTCTTGAATAAGCACCAAACATGATTCAGGGCGGAGCGATACACCGCCAGCCGACAATATCGATTTTTGGAAACTAAAAATAACGCTGGGCTGTGACGTGGAGTGATTGACAAACAGTTGGCCTGCGTCATTAGCATAAAGCCATCGAGTGTTAACAAGATCGCTTAGCGGCTGCCCGCCTGAATCTGCGCTTTATATCGTTTATCATTTATTTATTTCAATTACTAAATGAATATATTTATTTATTTAAACATTATTATGTTATTTTTATTCATTTAAAAGCAGTTATTCATATTTTTGGTTCTACTTTCTCTTTGTTTATCGTCACGAAGGAACTATTTTTTGCCAAGCAGATGACTTGGCTGCACAACACTTACAGAAATTAACTAGATTAGTAACGAAAAGCAATTACTGTTAGAACAAAGACAGGACATTGACATTAAATTTAATTAATACATATTCTAGTTGTTCGTGAGTCTGTCATTGTCTAAGTCATTGTCCTTAGTTGTCGAGTAAATCATATCGTGCAGTAGACGTGTTTACTACTGCCCTGCATATCAGAGGGCGAGCAACAGCTGAGTACTTACGCCGATGTGCCAAATATAGTGTCCTACTTATAAAACGTGTCTCCTCCCGAAGGTACCAAACAAGGTGACCGGTGTCAACGGAGCTTACGTTCCCTGATTCTCGGGAACATTAAGTTGAGTATACCTATATTTTTGGCATGCATTGTGATTAATAGTGCATCTCTTTTTCAGCTTGTGATACAGTATCATATTTTGTGTGCTCTGATATTCCAACATAGAATTTTGTGCAACACATAAACTGGAAATAAAATTAATATTCCTTAACGAGGAACAAATAGATAACATTGTAGATAAATAGGTAAATAAACAAAGCAGGGTAAGTCAACACTAGCTAATTACTTAACAGCATGGCGACCTTATCTGACTTTATAAAAGCAGGTAAAGATTTACAATATACAGGAAAGGACTTAGAGGAATATGCTGATAGGAAATTTAAGGAAGCAAAGGATGCAGAGAGGGACGAACGCGCACGAGAAAGGGAACAAGAAAGACAACATCAGAAAGAACTAGCTGAAATAAATAAGCAAAAAGAACTAGAGGTTAAACAACAACAGTTCGAACATGATAAGACAGTTAAGCAACAACAGTTACAACAAGAGAAGGAGATTGCAGAACGAGCTGAGATAACAAAACAAAAACAGCTAGAAGATGACAAACAGATTAAACAAAAAGAATTAGAGGTTAAACAACAACAGTTAGAACATGATAAGGAGATTAAGCTAAAGCAATTAGATCAGGAGAAAGAATTGAAACAAAAGGAATTAGATCTAAAGCAAAAGCAAATAGATCAAGAGAGAGAACTAAAGCAAAAAGAGATAGATGTTAGGGAAAAGCAAATACAAGTTGAATCAGAGACACAGTTAAAGATGAAGGGTATGGATGTAGACTCACACGCAGAGATCTCTGCCACTAAATTAAGAAGTCAACAAGAAGAAAATAAGTTCAACAAATACAAGAATATTATCAAACCATACTGTAAAGATGATTCCATATCAGCCTGGACAGAGAATGTAGAGTATCAATTTAAATATCACCAAGTTCCTTTAGATATGTGGGCTCCGATTTACATGAAGAATCTAAGTGGTGAGCCCCTTAAAGTAATAGAGTCTATTCCTATTGAACTTAGATCTAGCTATCAATACATCCATGATAGGATTATGCAGCACTTTTTACTTGATGCCCCTGGGTATCAGGTCTAGTTCTCAAATTTAAGACCTAAGCCTAGTGAAACTTTTATAGATTATTTTTCAAATGTGCAGAGTGTACTAAACAGGTGGCTTAAAGCAGCTAACATAGGTAAAGACTTTGATAGATTAAAAAACCTAATAGCTATGGACAAGGTTATATCTACTATACCTTCTCCTTTTGCTAAGTTTTTGCAGCAATCAGACATTGAGAACATCGAGCAGTTTGAAAAAAAAAGGCTCAGCATATTTTTCTTCTAACAGAGAGAATTTTAAGACCTCAAGTGACTCTGAAATAGTTTCCTTTGTGAAAGACCAACCCAAAAACCATCAGAGCAACAGAAAACCTTTTCAGAAATATGACAAGAAAGACAGAAAAGTGGCAAAATGTATTTATTGTCAACAGATGCATGACACTTATTCTATGTGCGACAAATCGCCGAACTATCCGGCGCATCTTGAAAATGTTATCAAGAAGCAGCAAAATAAAAGATCGGCATACAGGCGGGCAATCAAATGTTTTTTTTGTTCCTGTTATGGCCATTATTCTAATAAGTGCCTTGGCCGCCAACGTATGAAAGCTAACAATGCTATTTTGATTCACACCTCTTCAGATAGTGGTAGTGAGTATGAGTGTGAGGGTGAAAATGAAACTGAAATTGACTTGCCTTTCAAACAAGCTGAGGATGTGTGTGGTGCAAACGATATGTTAAGCTTTGACAGCTGTGAACGATGTCACCAGTTCCATGCAGACGGAAAAGCTAGAATGTGGACATACAGTACCGTTCTCATCTGAGAATGTAAACGCAGCACTAGCCTCCAGAGGCAATTTGGTGTTCCACAATGCAATGGTCAATAATGTACCATGCCAATGTTTGCTGGATAGTGGCAGCACCCTTATTGGTCTTCGAAAAGAACTAGTGAGTCCGGGTGATTACACAGGTGACACTGTGAAGTGCCGAACCTTTTCGGGTAACGTTGAGATCTACCCTTTGGCAAAAGCCCACATTAATACTCCTTTTCTTTCGGGTACCTTTACTTGTGCAATACTTGACAACCCGTGTACGGATTTAATTTTGGGGTGCTTACCCCAACTGAAACAATGTACTAGTGATGAAATAGTTGCATGGGAGAAATTGAATGCAGCTAATGCAACAACAAGAGCAGACAGTGTGAAACATCAAGACACACTACAAGATGAGAGACTCCTGTTGCTTTCTCCAACTGGCACAGATGACACCAGCAGACAGAAATTTATAGAACAGCAGAAAGCTGATTCTAGTGTGTCTCCATACTTCAACTTATTAAAAGATAAAGCCAAAGTGACCAAAAATGCCTCATGGGTTTTTAGACTTAATAATGGCATTTTAACTAGATATTATACTACTGGTAACCATGAGATTCAGCAAACGGTGTTACCTGAACAACATCGTCTAACTGTGCTAAAGATTGCACATGATTCACCGTTTGCTGGTCATCTTGCATATGATAAAACCAGGGCCAGAATTCAGGCTCATTTCTATTGGCCAGGTTTTTGCAATGATATAAAATTATTTTGTCGTTCTTGTAATGTCTGTCAACAATTAGTACGCAAGGGTAAACATCCTACAGCTGAAGTACAACCTTCTACACTGGCTTCTAGGCCATTTGAGAGTGTGGCGGTAGATATTGTTGGACCCCTAAACCAGGTGTCCAGCAAAGGAAATCGCTTCATATTGACAATGGTCGACCTATGTACAAGGTGGGTTGAGGCAGTAGCTTTGAAATACATCACCTCCAAAGATGTCGCCAACGTATTTCTACACCTGTTCTCACGATTCGGATTCCCACGGACCATTTTATCCGATCGTGGAACTCAGTTCATATCGGCTGCAACGCAAGCCCTTACAAAAATGTTAGGCATTAAACAACATTTTACTACAGCATACCATCCAGCCAGCAATGGAATAGTTGAGAAAATTAACGGTGACCTAAAGCACATGCTGGCTAAGGTGACAGCAGAAAACCCAGCTGATTGGGATACACTGTTACCAACAGTGCTGTTCGCCTATCGGGAGATTCCCCATTCAAGCACGGGTTTCTCACCGTTTGAATTAGTTTACGGGGCTAACCCACGTGGACCCCTAACCATTTACCATCAGGTAATAACGAATTCTATAAAAATTCCTACCCCTAAAACACCTTATGAAATGGTGACAGAAACACGAGACAAGATCATGAAATCGTGTCTTATAGCTAAGGCAGCTTTGGAGAGGAAGGGTCAAATCTACCGCCAATATGCCAACAAAGGGGCAAGAACAATTGAACTTGAACCAGGTCAAGACATACTCTTGCTACTTCCAGACAAAAGAAATTTACTATTGACTTCATGGCAAGGGCCATTCAAGGTGGTACGTAGAATTTCAGATGTTGACTATGAAATATCGATAAACGGACACTTAAAGATATTCCATGTCAACATGTTGAAACCTTACTTTTCAAGACAAGAGACAGAAATAGTGACAGACGAACAGAGTGCACCAACACCTAGTGATCAGACGACAGACATACACAACGCAACTACACTAGTTAGCGAGACTGGCAATTCCGACAATGGCAATGCACCTATTGAGTTAACAGAATACTCACTTAGTACCACCACCGTACTGAATCAGGTAGACGACGACGGAATGGAACTACCCGTTCCCATGGTAGACAAAACTGCGACATTGAACAGTATACATATAGATCAGGGACTAACAGACATTCAACGACGACAATTAGTGGAATTAGTTACTGAATACAAAGACCTATTCTCTGACATCCCAGGTAGGACGGACAGAATCGAACACTCCATTATTCTTTCGGACTCTAAGCCGATTAAATGCAGGCCGTACTCTATCCCACTCAGCTATAGGGAAAATCTAAATAAGGAAATTCTTAATTTAGAAGCTAGTGGGATTATCCAAAAGTCGACATCTGAGTACTCTTTTCCAATGGTCCTAGTTAAGAAGAAGGATTCCACAATTCGTCTGTGCGTGGACTATCGAAAACTCAATAACATCACTAAGATCGACGCAGAACCGATTCCTTCCTGCGAAGATCTTATCTTGGACATGTCTACTTCTAAAATCTTTTCAAAATTAGATCTCACTAAGGGATATTGGCAGGTCCCTATGCAGGCTCAATCTATGCATCTTACTGCGTTTTCAACACCTTTAGGACTATACGAGTGGCGATTTCTTCCTTTCGGACTTCGAAATGCTCCAGCCACTTTCGTGCGCTTAACTAGAGATCTATTACATGGAGTGACGAATACTGTGACCTATATAGATGATATAAGTGTCCATACTGAAGACTGGACAACACACTTACTGAAACTCAGACATGTCTTTGACAGGTTGCGACTCTTCGGTCTCACTGTCAAACCGAGCAAAGTTGAATTGGGCCTAAAAGAAATTGAATTTTTGGGTCATGTCATCTCTCAAGGTCAACTAAAGACTGACAATAGGATTATTACAAAAATTATGAATCTGACCATTCCGACCACGAAAAAACAGGTCAGAAGCCTTCTGGGATTAGTAAACTACTATAGTAAATTTATTCCAAATTTAGCGGAAATTACAAGTGTATTTTCCAATGTTTTAAAAGCATCTGTAAAATTGGATGTGAAAGATGCATTATTAATTTCTGCACTGTCAAAATTAAAAATTCTTTTTAGTAATGTACCAATCCTTCGCTTGCCTAACCCAAGGCTCGTTTATTATCTTAGGACAGATGCCAGCAGGATCTCCATCGCTGCAGTCCTAGGCCAATTTTATGATGGCATCTTCCATCCGATTTGCTACGTGAGCCGTAAGATCACACCTGCCGAGTCCAGATATTCTATATCAGAGTTGGAAGCCCTAAGCGTCATCTATGCAGTGAGGAAGCTCCATCGATTTCTGGCGGGTGTGCACTTCATTGTCCAGACCGACAATTCTCCCATCACGGTCATCCAGAGTGGTGTGCATCGAAATGACCGGATATACAGGTGGTCTCTTATTTTACAAAACTATACATTTAGTATAGAACATATCAAGGGTAAAGATAACATTCTGGCTGATACCCTTAGTAGACCATCTGGGGTAGAAATACCTGAAATCCCACATATAAATGTAGAGTGATAGTTAGTACATGAATACATTACAATATTCTATGTAAAATAGGGTACATATACATCGACAGTATATGCGTAATCATGTACCAAGAACAGTGAACTATCATGTGTCCGTAGACATTAAGGCAAGAACTGTGCTGCAGAACGTAAATATCACCGTGTGAACAAGGACAGATCGTTTCCAACTAAGCTCCATTCCGGTGTACCATTGGTGTGAAACGCAGAAAACAGTGTCAGAACAGTGCTTAATTACAGACACGAAAAGGCTGAGCTACGACACCAGCGAACTCTACACGTGCACTACCGATAGAACATTATGATGACTGTGCAAAGTATTTCAGATACCCAGGCAAAGTGTGTAGATATATTATGCCTATACAAGCAATGTACAAACATGAAGGCAACTACTAACCTGTGGAAACTGAATAACATGTATATAAACTTAATGTGATATGTAATATAATATTTTAAGATAATGACAAAATAGATGTAGGTTAGGGAAATATAATAGTTCTCATTTATTTTAATAGAATAGCTATTACAGTGATTGTGACTTAACATATTAGTTGAGATATGACAATAGTTAATTACAAGCTAAAATAAAATTATGATAAGAATAGTACCATTTAGATTATTACATTTCATTTACCTTCAGTTTAGTTTAGTTTATTCCATCTTCGTGAAACCATACCAGCTATTAAACATTACCATTTATTACTGTCATCATTTTACATCAGAATAGGTTAAAGGGAGGGTAGTAATAAAAAGAGTAGATAAGTGAACATACATCATTTACACCTTTATTTACATTTAGATTAAGAACATCACTCATACATGTAAAAACATTATTTAGCATAGTATTTAGAAAATTACATAATTTGTGTTCACATCATCCATGTAATTAAGGTACATAACTCACATCACATCCATTACATTTAAATAGTTAAATTACTTCCCTTAGATTACATAAACATAAGGATTAATATAAACATATCATATAATTAACATGACAAAATTTAGTTAACACATTATATATTTATTTATAGAAGTAGTATTAGTATGTTAGAATGTAGAGTGCTATGTTAGTGTAATATAGGGGATGATGAGACCAAGGGGACAAACCGTCAACCCTTTCTCATCCGTGTAAATATATTGTAAATACATGACTCGTGCAGCGATTTTCGCACAGTCATTGAGCTCAAATTTCTCAAACTGAGCCAAATCTGTACAGTGTCACTCCAAGGTTTTTAAATAATCAGAAGAATTAGTGTGGAAGGATAATAGATGTGTGACAGAATTAAGGGTGAAAGCAGTGTGACAGAAGTGTGAAAGTGAGAGCGAAGGGAAAATAGACGGAAGAGAGTGAGATTGGTCAGCGAATTCTTCTGCCGCCTGGTTCGAATTTTAATATTTGTCTGTGTTAGTGTTGGTTTTCGTTAGTGAAAATGTTCTAGTATGAATGTGTGTCTGCAATATAGTTTAGAACTTAGATTACAGTATTTTCAGTTTCATAACAAGGGAATGTAGTCACGAATTAGTGTTATGCACCTGTTTGTGGCCGCATTTAACCAAATTATGACACTTAAAAAACTAACATACATACACATAGGAGTTAGAAACATAGTTTAGAAGTTAGATTAGTAAGTTAATTACATCCAAACACGCAAACAACCAGAAAAACAAACATATAAATTACATACACTTTTTGTAGATCAAAGGGATATAACTTCGGATCAGGGGACATAATAGACAACGAAGAACTATCTTAACAGTGTAATAGAACTTTACACGCGGAAGCGATGTAGGTAAAGCCTGTCGCACACACTCTTGTATAAAGGTTGTTAAATATTATATGGGGGACATGAAGCAATTCATGTGTTGACCCTAAGAAAGTCAACTTTGTATGGGTAGTAAGTTAATTTACTATGTGAGGGCAGGTCTTATAAGACAACGGTCCGGTTCAGACATACCTCTAATAAATATAATATAGCATGTGAGAAGAGGGCTCACGCCAACCAGACAAGTTTGTGGCGATTGCCAGTAGCCACGTAAAGTTTTGCTACATTGTGACAATAGCCAGTAGAAGTCTATTACATTACCCAAAACCAGGTTACCTAGAGTCTTTGACAAAAATTAGAGACACTAATTTTTTATAACCTCTTGCGTCACAACCAATGAGTGAAAGTTGATGACGCAACACAGGAGGGGTGGGTGTGTGTCAAAGACTCGACCGCATCCCCTTCGCCAGGAAGAGCAGTCAATCATGAAGAGACCAGGAGGGGATACGTGCCCGAGGGAAGGGCATGGGACACGCGTCATGAGACACGCAGGCGGTGTTCAGAGAGTTAGCACTTTAATCACGATAACATCACGCCTCGTGGTAGCCACAGAGAAGTTGAGTATACACTCAACTTGCCACGTCTGCCATCAGCGTGCCATGTGAGACAACACGCACCAAGGTGAAGGGCAATCCGCGTGGTGTGTGACCACGGGAGGAAAGATTGGCAGACGGCCGGACGGAATTGTAGTGTTCACCTCGTTAGAGTAGCGATAGGGGTAGTTGTGTTTATTTGTGTAGAAAGTTAGCATAGGGGTAGCAGCTCGTGATAGATAATACTGTGGCTGTATGTTGTGTGTTTCAATAGCGACTGTTCACTGCTTGTAGCGAGCCAACGGCAATAAATGTACCATTTAATATCCTCGCACACGACTTGCAAGTTTTCTTGTATGGTGTGCCAGAAGTACCCCATGATGCCTGTCAGTTGAGTTGTTGACACACCGTCTCAATGCATCCAACATCATTTCTCTTGGTCTGCCGCTGCCTCTCTTCCCCTCGATCTTTCCAGTTGTCACGATGTTCTACAATGCCTCTCTTCTCATCACATGACCGAAGACAGCTGTTTGTCTCTTTCTTATTGTTGTATATAATGTTCTAGTTTCATTAGCCTGTTTCAGGCAGTTGTTGTTAGTTACTCTGGCAGTCCAAGGAATTCGCAACATTCGTCTCAGGAACCACATCTCTGTTGCTTCTGATTTCTTCTTAATTTGTTCATTTACATGCCAAGATTGACTGCCATACAGCAAAACTGGTTTTACATAGCATTTCAGCACTCTCTTTCTTACATTCAGTGATAGTGACTTATTGCATAAGATCTCTTCATTTTCTGAAACGCGGCTTTTGCTGGCCCTATTCTGCTCTTAATCTCTGTTGTACATCTTCCATCTGATGTTATAAATGCCCCTAGGTATGTAAAATTATCCACTTGGTTAAGAATATTTCCTTCTGTTTCTATGTCACATTTTGGTGTCACCATTTTCTTTGACATCACCATTGTTACTGTTTTCTTGATATTCAAGTAGAGTCCTTTCCTTGCAGTCTCTGTTACTACAATGTCCAACAATTTTTGTAGGTCTATTGATTTTTCCGCCACCAATACTGTGTCATCTACATAGCGTATATTATTTATATTATAACCCCCTACTAGTATTCCTGGCATCTCTTTGATCTCTCTCATTATTACTTCGCCATTTAGGGAGAAGAGATCTGGTGACAAGACACATTTTTTCCCTCTCTTTAATCTTACTTTATTTGGCCACATAGTGGTACATAATCACAATTACAGTCAGCACCAGGCATTTTTTCTTTT
>JACEFZ010010309.1:0-30938 GCA_014155875.1 Cepaea nemoralis | reverse complement strand
AAGACCACCGGAAGGTGTAAACCTCAAGTAGATTAGAGGAAACACCGTGCCCGATATGAGGGCAGGGTAGGTGATAGGAAGGGGGACTATTAACTAGTTCTCTCATGGGGACACGGAGGTATCGACCAGATAGTTAGTACTCTGGTCACGGCAGAATCACGCCTACGTGATAGCCACGGAGAAGTGGATTGCCACTCAATAGGAGACGGCTGCTATAAGCGTGCTGAGTGTGACAGCACGCAAAAAGCCGAAGGACGCACAAGGTCCTTCCGCGTGCTGTGTAGCCACGCGAGTAGGAAAGTCAGACTGGGGACTGACTTCTTAGCGAGCGCATCGTTTAGTGTCGATAGGAGTTTTTTGTAGCCAAGTAGATAGAGATTAGCAATAGGGTTAGGAAACTAGTGATGGGCCCAATTCTGTGGCTTTGTGTGTGATTTGATAGCGGACCTGTTTTGTAAATGTAAAGAGCCAACGGCAATAAATGTATCATCCATTTCCTCTCACACGACTTGCAATTCCTTGTGTGGTGCGAGAGAAGTAATCCTATGATGCCTGAAACATCGGTTGCTGACAAAAAACCAAGTATACTTGCTGCAGTAATTGATGGTGGAGTACATTACTGGAAGACAGGAACTGATCCTCACCAGATAACATGACATTGGAGGAAAGTCAGCGGGATAGCTGGTGTAGCGGTTAGGAGCTTACTTGACCAATGGCGTGAGCAAGGTTGGACGAAGGTTCTAAGTCAGTTCTCGACGTTCGCTACGGGAGGGAAAGGCTGGCATTCCTGTCCTAAAAACACGTGATGGTGCTAGCATTGAACGTACCCACAGCTTTCTTGCTAAGGGACCTCTTCATTTTGTTGGTGGTTGTTGTTGGTGGTTTTTTTTTTTTTTGGGTGTGTGTTCTTGGGGGAAATTGAGGCGTTGGGTGATTCTGGAATTTTAATAATAAAAGTGACGTCTATAATTGTGTGAACATTCCTAGTGACCAACCACAATCCACAATTACATCTGTGTGGAAGAAACAATGGGCTTTAGACTGGGAAGATGGTAGAACACCAAGTCGTGTCAATCATCTACCAAATGCGGTCATGAATAATTATGAGGAGATTAAGAAAACAGATTAACTGATAAAGAGCCAAAGGATGATTTATTGTATTAGGCGACTTCCTGTAATTGTCGTGGGCTTATATTTCATTTAAAAAGTTGTCATTGCGCTATAATACAACATGTCTGCTACCATATTAACAACTCTAAGTGATAACTGTGACACACGCCTACTTCCCAATTTCCCACATCTATGTTTTTTGTTTGGCACAGAAGCTATTAAATCAGAAATTAGTGGTTAAAAATGTGCATGTGTTGGGGGACAGAGCGCAGATAAGGCCATATACAGTTTCGGGACACTCTGAACAGATTCAGTGCCAAACACAAAAGAAGGTTTGGACCAAACAAAAATGGAAGGCGGAAAATGGGAAGTAGGTGTGTCACATCTATGACCTGAAAGTTGTTAATACGGTAGCAGGCATGTTGTTTTATATATCACATTAAAGCAAGTTGTTTAGGGAAAACTAATGTATTGATATGTTAATTGAGACAACATATGGCAATGACAACATTTCGATGATATATAAGTCACTTAACACGATTAATCATCCCAAGGCACTTAATCAGTTTAAAAAGATGCGGTAGTAAACACAGAACTGAGCTAAGGTTCATAGACTACAGTTAGATGCGTGTTCTTTACAGGACATCGGAATCAACCCCAGCATTGATTGGCTATTTGTTATTTACTAGACAATATTAGTTCTGTTTGTTTACCGCTGCTTTCTGAACGGCCTTATATATTTCATAGACTACACCCGGGCTTTTGCCATGGGGAAATAATCAAACAATGGTAAAGTTAACACATTGATGGAAAAGATCTGCGAATAATACAGAACATATATTGGCAGCGAGCAGTAGTTTAAGAATCATCAACTATTTAGGAACATTGCGGTTCATAAAGAAAGGTATTCGACAAGAATGTGTACTGTCCGGTGGTTTTTTATTTTTATTGTGCAGATAGCATGCTGTTCGTATGCGGTGTCTGCGGGGAATACGTGACAAGATAAGATCATACATACCGAAGTATTGGACAGATCGGATGGGTGTGACGGTTTGTTCCAAGCTCAGTCTTGTTGTTTTTTTTTTTTTTGCATATCCATTACAGGACGCTGCAGTCAACATCAGCATTTTTCAGCTGCTGTTGATGTACTAGGCAAGTTTACGCTCAGTAGTTTGCCATTGCTTTCTGAGCTACCGGCTCACATACCCCGTAAGTTACCAACGCGCGAGAACCGCTACCGATTCTCGCGCAGATTACGTTACTTACGAGAATATACGGGATTGCAGAGAAAGACGCTAAAACCTAGGCCAGGGAGACCGGCTCAGTCTATGTAGCCTTAAATTGGTAGAGCACATTAGGAGGATGGACGATGGTAGAATACCAAATGACATCTGTTTTGGTAAATTACAGATGGGTAAAAGATCTCGGGGTCGGCCTCTAATACAGTACAAAGATGTTTGTAAGCGGGACATCATTAGTACAGGTATTGCTATTTCACTTTGGAAGCAAGTCGCCGCTGATCGCGTTGTGTGGAGGGAAAAGATAAGAACTGGAATAAAGACAAAGGAGAAAATGGTTGTAGATATGTCAAACTGAGCGTGTGAGATAATCAGATGGTGCTTGGTGGTGAAAATGCCCGTGTGAATCAAATGCATCTATTGTGGATGAACATTTGCCGCGCGAATTGATCTGATCAGTCACATTCCGCTAACAACGCCTTTTTTTGTTTGAAGCACAATGTCACACACTATCATCAGTCCGTGACGGCAAGGTGTCAATACATGTCTCAATATGCTAGGAAATTAGTGTACACATATTAAGTAACGTAATCAGAATCAGCAGGCTCCGTGGCAAAGGCGTTACGGACGCAGTTCATAATCCCGCATACCACGTTCGAAACACAGCTGCTGGCGATTTGGCAGCAGATCGCCTTGCATTGGCTTTCATACAATGGTATGAGTACCGGTCGTTCAGAAAGCAATGGCAAACTACTGAACGTAAACTTACCCAGGAATCACGAACAACTCAAAGAAAGCTGGGGTTGGCTGCTCCGTCATGTAATGGAAATGCAACTAGCTTAATCAGAATCACGAGACCGTGAGAATATTCAAACAAGGATAACAAAGGAGAGTTCTGTTGAAATGCCGATGGACATCGTGTTACTAAGTTAAGCCACGCTTCAGAAATAACAATAATACACGGCTGTAGGATCATGAGTCATACAGCATGCCAGGCCGAGTTAGTCAAGATCACATGGAATAGTTGAGGTGATATCTTGACACATGACTTATCACATGGTGCTCTCTGGTAGAGAAATATACGTTGATGGAGCTCGTCATATGGACACGAATAAAGACCCTCCTTCTTCTTCTTCTCCTCTTCTTCTTTCTTCTTCTCTTCTTTCTTCTTCTTCTTCTTCTTCTTCTTTCTTCTTCTTCTTCTTCTTCTTCTTCTTCTTCTTCACCCTTCTTTTACTACTACTACTACTACTACTACTACTACTACTACTACTACTACTACTACTACTACTACTACTAACTACTAACTACTACTACTGACTGCTGCTGCTGCTGCTGCTACTACTACTACTACTACTACTACTACTACTCTACTACTACTACTACTACTACTACTACTACTTCTACGAATACCACTACCACTACTACTACTACTACTACTACTACTACTACTACTACTACTACTACTACTACTACTACTACTACTACTACTACTACTACTACTACTACTACTACTACTACTGCTACTGCTGCTGCTACTACTAACTACTACTACTACTACTACTACTACTACTACTACTGCTACTGTTACTACTACTACTACTACTACTTCGTCTGTTTCTTCGCCTTCCCTATTCTCTTTCTCGCTTGTTATCTTCATATAGCCATGAGCCATTACCCTGACACTATGTAAAGAAAGCAGCGCCCCCCCCCCCCACCTCCTTCCTCTCCCCCACCCCACCGCATACTTTATTCTAGATATGAGAAGTGTTTATTGAGTCACATGCTGATCGTGCACCCGCATGCTGGAACCCAGGACAATAATAACCTTCCTGGTATACGCCCATGAGAACTGAATTACACAGACGTATCTGTTGTTGCGGGACCCTTGAGGGCACTAAGGCAGCACATGAAACACATTCAGAAGTACTGATTGGCGATCATAGAAGTGGAAGACAGGATGAGGATGACAGGACACTCTAGACAACGTAACAAGTGAAAGCCATACAGGGATTCGAGCCTGTTACCTTCAAATGACGACACCAGCTCACTGCAACAACTAAGTGTACTTCGACGCATAGCCAACTCGACTTTCCTGTTAGCCATACGTCTAAGTACACCCAGGAGGAGGATCCCTGCAGTGGTTTTTTTTTGGGTCCAGCCTTTATCATGCTACATTAGCATGCTACATTATCATGCTACATTATCGTGCTACATTACCATGCTAAATTATCATGCTACATTATCATGCTAAATTACCATGCTACATTATCATGCTAAATTATCATGCTACATTATCATGCTACAGTATCATGCTACATTACCATGCTACATTATCATGCTACATTATCGTGCTACATTACCATGCTAAATTATCATGCTACATTATCATGCTACATTATCGTGCTACATTACCATGCTAAATTATCATGCTACATTATCATGCTACATTATCATGCTACATTATCATGCTACATTATCATGCTACATTACCATGCTACAGTATCATGCTACATTATCACGCTACATTATCATGCTAAATTATCATGCTACATTATCATACTACATTATCGTGCTACATTATTACCCTTCATTATCATGCTACATTATCATGCTACATTATCACGCTACATTATCAATGCAGCTCTCTTCATTGTTTATATTCTAGGAACAAATGACATGCAACATTGTTTATATACTAGGAACAAATGACATGCAACATTGTTTATACACTAGGAACAAATGACACGCAACATTGTTTATACACTAGGAACAAATGACATGCAACATTGTTTATACACTAGGAACAAATGACATGCAACATTGTTTATACACTAGGAACAAATGACATGCAATTTGTTTATACACTAGGAACAAATGACATGCAACATTGTTTATACACTAGGAACAAATGACATGCAACATTGTTTATACACTAGGAACAAATGACATGCAACATTGTTTATACACTAGGAACAAATGACATGCAACATTGTTTTATACACTAGGAACAAATGACATGCAGCATTGTTTATACACTAGGAACAAATGACATGCAACATTGTTTATACACTAGGAACAAATGACATGCAACATTGTTTATACACTAGGAACAAATGACACGCAACATTGTTTATAGACTAGGAGCAAATGACATGCAACATTGTTTATACACTAGGAACAAATGACATGCAACATTGTTTATACACTAGGAACAAATGACATGCAAACATTGTTTATACACTAGAACAAATGACATGCAACATTGTTTATACACTAGGAACAAATGACATGCAACATTGTTTATACACTAGGAACAAATGACATGCAACATTGTTTATACACTAGGAACAAATGACATGCAACATTGTTTATACACTAGGAACAAATGACATGCAACATTGTTTATACACTAGGAACAAATGACATGCAACATTGTTTATACACTAGGAACAATGACATGCAACATTGTTTATACACTAGGAACAAATGACATGCAACATTGTTTATACACTAGGAACAAATAACATGCAAACATTGTCTATACACTAGGAACAAATGACATGCAACATATGTTTTATACACTAGGAACAAATGACATGCAACATTGTTTATACACTAGGAACAAATGACATGCAACATTGTTTATACACTAGGAACAAATGACATGCAACATTGTTTATACACTAGGAACAAATTACATGCAACATTGTTTATACACTACGAACAAATGACATGCAACATTGTTTATATTCTACGATGAGCAAAATACTAAGCGAGGAATTGTTGAACATCGTGACACCTGGGAAGATCGATGGGAAAGGACGGCAGTGGCAGACAAGAAAAATGATGGGGGGATGGACAGAGATGGTGACATGAAGAATTATCATGAAGTAGCAGAGTAGATCCACAACACCGAGGACCGAGATCTGTTGAAAGACATGGACGCCTACGCCTGTTGTCATGGCACATGATGATGATGATGATGATGATGATGATGATGATGATGATGATGATGATGATGATGATGATGATGATGATGATGATGATGATGATGATGATGATGATGATGATGATGATGAGTACATAAGCACCGGTTTGAAAGTGAATTCGTCCTCTTCTTCTTTTATTCGCTGAAAATCAATTGTCTATATCCAAATGTTTTTTTTTTTTGGTGGGGGGGGTGGGGGGGGGGTATAAATTTCACTGTCTGATTTAGTTCACTCAGTAGTCCACAGGAGTTTGTCTTCCAGTCTTGTTTCCCTGGAACAGAAGGTGTGTCTAGATATACCATATTTTGGGCAGTCTTGGAGTGTGTGAGTGCTGTCTGCGCGCGCTGAAGAAGGCGTTCTAGCCGTAACTTCCATTCTAAAACTTCTGATTGTGTCCTTGTAAGCGTCATCAATTTTACCTTCTGCTCCTGCTTACTCGATGCATTACAGCTGTAGAGCTGTAAGCGTGACCAATTTCACCTTCTGTTCATACTTGCTCATTGTACTACAGCTGTAAGCGTGACCAATTTCACCTTCTGCTCTTGCTTGCTCGTTGCATTACAGCTGTAAAGCGTGACCAATTTCACCTTCTGTTCATACTTGCTCATTGTACTACAGCTGTAAGCGTGACCAATTTCACCTTCTGCTCTTGCTCTGCTCATTGTATTACAGCTGTAAGCGTGACCAATTTCACCTTCTGTTCATGCTTGCCCGTTGTATTACAGCTGTACAGCAGTTCAGCTTACACAAGTGAATCGGTACAGCTTTCTCGGAACAGTCATAAACAAACAAACAAACATCTGATGGGAGATACCTTAAAGAGGTTAGAACAAGACCCCTGGCGAAGGTGGCCTTATGCAAGATGAAAAACATACTGACCAATAAAATGATATCAATTGAAACGAGAAAAATAGTGTTGAAGTGCTACATAGAACTTGCGCTTTTGTATGAATGTGAAGCGTGGACAATAAGCAGTCAAGCTGAAAAACATCTGATGGCTGTAGAAATGTGGTTTCTGAGGAAAATGCAAAGAATACTATGGACATACAGAAAAACAAACGAACAAGTCCTTCAAGAAACAAATGAAGGTCGTAAACTGATTAGAGACATTAGACGTAGACAGTCAACATTTTTTGGGCATTTTATGAGAAGAAATGAATTAGAGAACTTGGTGCCGTGTCTTCCTTTAAAGTGTCGTCCCTGGAGTGAGGGGAGTCAACACCCACATTATAATTTTTTTCCCTATCAATATCCCAGAGAATCCACCAGCTTCCGTCCAACACACTCCTTCAGTTCATGGACACCTTTTCCTCTCTCTCTCACTGTCGTACTATGCCCCCTCTCATTCTTCTCCCAACATAACATATTCAACAACTCTTGCTTCTAAAAATTAATAAAGATTAATTTATTAAAAGAAAAGTGTAACGTATATGAGACGTCTATGCGAAGAAAATGTGTGATGTGTTCTATAATGTGTGTAGGATCGGACCCTCAGATAATAGCATAGTCAGTTCATCCTTGCAAGGACACACCACAGCACGTTAAGTCAGAACAAGTCCATCTCACCCAGTGCTGTATCCCTCCTGCCGGACACCGACTGTCATCTGTAGCTACCTGATCTTCCTGATCATCCGAAATAGATACTGTTTGTAATTACAGCTGATCATGGACCGGTTGCACACTACACATTATAAGTTCCTATCGTTCCTAAAAAACTGTACGAATCCTTTGTTGTGTGTACTTAGGTATCACTGTTACTGTTAATATACTTGATCCTAACTAGTGTCTATAAAGTCTCAAGTATGATGTCTTTTGTAATATTTCACTGGAATCTATCACACCATGTGACTTACATTTTAATGTTCTCGTTCCTTTAACAGTGTTTGTATGATGTGTGACACATCAACAATCATCCACCCCATCCTAGGTGAACCTTAACACACAGGAATCGTTATATTGGTTGGCTCTGCTGAGCCAGGTTATGGTGAACCCTCCTGATTATGAGTTCAGCGTAAACATAATACCATCTTTCTTCTCGGACGTTATTTTATTTTCTGTAAGAACCATTTGAGTGTCCAACTGGTGTTCTTTCAAATTGGAGTTGAGCTTGTTTCATAACCAGTGTTGAGCTTCCTCGTAACTGGCAGGGAACCTGTTAGAGAAACAACACATCTGGTGATAGTACTAGTCACTGATCCTACCGGCTGAGTGTAAGCCTATTGCCTTGCTCTGTTATTTTTTTCAGCTAACTAAACTCTGTCATAGAGCCTATTAGCTCCTCACCTACGTCCGAATCAGGCTATGACAAGGAAAGACCCATAAACAGAGTGCAAACCTTCAGTGGGCAAACCACTGAAAGATCCCCCCCCCCGCATTGGACACTTTCCCCATCTCCCAACCCATCTTAAATCTCTCCAAATATCACCCCGCTATCTTATTTATCCTAGCAGAGCCAATTATCACTTCACTACTCTAACTAGTTTTCAACTAACAGTGCTAATCATCACACTCTAGTTTTAACAAGACCACTGCCTATATTAATTAGGCCTAAATAGACTATATTGACTACCTTAGGCAACACCGCAGTTTGATCAAATCACATCTACATTTGCCATGACAGGCACGTGTAAAATTAAATTAACTAATTCGCACACGGTAGACATTTTTCCACTCCTAACTGCAGTGCCAAAACACGTCCGCCTAAATCAACTGTTTGAGGTACACTGTCTCCCCCAATCATGGTTTTTCAAACAGCCTTGAATTGTTCACGTGACGTTGTTGATGTTCCGCAGGTGTCCCAATGTTTCCAATAACAAACCCACAACTTTCTGTCATGTGGTGACAAGCAAACCGCCATTCCGTTTGATGTCGGGAAATTCTAAATGACAGACGGACTGTTTTCTCCCGAGCCGGGCACTTCTGCTTGAATCCGACCTGTTTGTGAACTGTCAAGGGCGGCGTATTGATTCATCTCACTCACTCCCTCCCAATAAACATCC
Source organism: Cepaea nemoralis (assembly GCA_014155875.1). Taxonomy (NCBI): domain Eukaryota; kingdom Metazoa; phylum Mollusca; class Gastropoda; order Stylommatophora; family Helicidae; genus Cepaea; species Cepaea nemoralis. The sequence continues at coordinate 21,599 of JACEFZ010010309.1, read as the reverse complement.
GCAGCTGTCACTTTTGACCGTCCTGGATTTTTGACATCCGATTTGTTTTTTTCTGTTCGTTAAAATAGTTGTGGCTGTGAAAGCATCCCGTTAATCAGAATGCCTTTATTATCATCAACTGGTTAATCACGGTGTTTTTCGTGACACTTGGTGACAACTGGCAAGATCGAAGGAAGGAAACCAAGGGGAAGACCAAGAAGTAAATATCTGGATGGCTTGGCCTCGTAGCATGGTCGAGTCAGAAACACGGAGCTGATCCACGACTCTGGTGATCGAGTGAGATGGCAAAACATGACCGCCAACGCTTATCGGCATGGCATGTGACCTGCATTTGAACCTGTCACCTCCAAATGACGACATCGCCTGGCTGTAAGTCAAGCATTCTGTGCCCGCATTATCAAAGAATATTTCGAGCCAAACTAACGAACGAACGAACGAACGGAATTTATTTTCAAAGGGTAACAAATTGGGCACGCCGGCCTTACCAGCCATCTTAGAACTCACGGCTCCACACTTTCAACCCCACTGGATGAAATGAATGGTCATCATCATTCTTGATTGACAAACACCACCACACTGATAATGTCATGAGGTCGGTTGGACGAGAGTTTGACAGACACGTCGGTGGTCGTCCGCCAAGATGGAAACAGATCTGGCCATCTATTCCTTCGCGCATTCAGGCCAACAATATTTCATGACACATAGACCGTTCCTGCCTTCGTGACTTGTCTTGTTTATTTTTGTGTTTTTTTATTTTTTGTGTTTTTTAAAATACATTGGCACCTAGCCGTCTTGACAGACGATAGTTTGGTACATTGTGCTTCAAAAAGGCTTAATAACTACGACCCATGGCGGTGGCGAGTATGGCTAATAAGGCCAATTCGTGCTGAAAATGTTCGTCCACAGTGGATGCATGTGAAAACATGGTCATTTCCACCATCATGCACCATCTTACGTCTCTCACGCTCTGTGTGTGCTTTATCTGCAATAATTTTCTCCTTTGTCTTTATTCCATTTCTGATGGTTGCCCTCCGCGCAACACGTTCAGCGGCGAGTTGCTCCCAATGTGCATTATCAATGCCTGTATTGTTTTTAAATAGTAGCGTTGGTAAACCTAACACTTTCAACAGGTCTAGCTACTTGGTGGGGTATTGGTGCTTGGTAAGGCTGATGTGGTCGGGGCACTTTGGAATTGAGTGTATGGTGCAGAAGAACAGGTAGATATCACAGCTTGGAGAGAATTGTGCTGCAGGGAGTGGCCAGAGGATCTGACCGACACTCAAAACTGTGAAGAAACAGGACATATAATCAGACCGCTACTGGTACCATGACTATTGGGGCTCTTCGCTGGTTGTTGAAGATGAGGACAGATCACGCATGGGAATGTTCCTAGTGCTGTTATGTTGGTTCTTGACTCAGCTCAACTCAACTCAGCTCATCTCAACTCACCTCAGCTCAATTAAATTGATCTCAACACAACTCAAATCAGTTCAACGCAACGCAACTCAACTCAACTTAACTCAGCTCAACTCAACAGGTCTAACTATAGAATAGGGAATTGTCTCTTATCACCACACAATAGCAGACTTCCGTGTCGGTCGATAGTCAACAAATCTGACTCATCGTGTCTCAGATATAGTTCTATACACCCGGATACACCCGGTTCACTGGACCTTGAAGGTAAGTTTTCGTTTACCTCATAATATTGAATTTCATTTCCTTGTTGAAAAATGGGTGCTGACTTTAGCTATAGGTTCCTTTTCTTTGAAACTTTTTAGAACAGGATGTACAAATTACAATAACAAGCAAAGGTCCCTTTACACACATTTAGACTTAATTGAGAATATCTTCTTCTTCTTCGTCTTCTTCGTCTTCTCTTCTTCTTCTTCTTCTTCTTCTTCTTCTTCTTCTTCTTCTTCTTCTTCTTCTTCTCTATCTGCTCTCATTCTTTCGCGTATGTGCATATTTCCTATGCTGTTGTGTTCGACCTCGACCTTGGCTTGTTGCGAGAGGTATAAAAAAAAACAGGAAGATAGGGGAGGGAGAGGGGGGGGGGGGTTATGTGCTAAACACGCACACACTCACAATACACACCCTTAATCTACAGCAGGTAACAGAAGCAAGGCGTCACCAGCAGTGACCTAGATACGTGAGGCTGTGTGCAGACTCTCTGGCGTACTTTTACATTGTTGACACCTGTCGAGTACAACGTCCTGTCTGAACCAGGTCAAGGGTGTATACGGGTTTACAGCTTCCGACCTGCGTACAAATGACGTAATGGTGTCACGCTCACAAGGTGTTGGTCACAAATGTGACAGGCCGTGCCGCAATTAGTTACCAGCCAGTCGTGGTTCGGCTGTTGTAACACGGATGACCGAGTCAGCCCTATGGATGGTGTCGTTGTTTCAGCGCGTCAGTTGTTTCATCGGCTGCAGTGGTCTGCATAGTGCGGAATGTAGCTTAGATATTTTTGTTCGCATATCCTTTACAGGACATCGCTGTCAACATCAGCATCTTTCAGCTGATTGTTGATTTCTTGGCAAGACTACGCTCAATAGTTTGCCATTGCTTTCTGAGCGACCGGCTCACGTACCCCAGTGTCGTGTCCTCCTTTAAAGTGTCGTCCCTGGAGTGAGGAGATCCGACACCCACATTATAATATTATTTTTTTTCCCCTCAATATTCTGGAGAATCCACCAGCTTCCGTCCAACACACTCCATCAGCCTATGGACACCTTTTCCTATCACTCTCACACTGTCGTACTATGCCCCCTTCTCATACTTCCCCAACGCAACATACTCAACAACTCTTGCTTCTAGAAATTAATTAAAGATTAATTTATTAAAATAAAAGTGTAACGTGTATGAGACGTGTATGCGAAGAAAATGTGTGACGTGTTCTATAAAGCGTGTAGACTCTGTCTCTCAGACATCAACTCAGTCAGCTGATCACAGCAAAGATAGACCACAGCACGTTACGTCAGAACAAGTACGTCTCACCCGTTGCCGGAACCATCTTGCCGGATAATGCTTTGCCTCTGTAGACCTCTGGTAATCCAATTTCATGAACATCCGAAATAGATTAAGAGTTAATCAGGGACCGGTTGCACTCTACACAATGTCCGTTCCTAATGTTCCTAAACAAACTGCACAAGTCTTTTGCAGTGTGTACGCAGTTAGTTAGTTATTTAGTTAAGATCATCCTCGTTGCACATCGAACCATTCAGTCCATAAGTGCTAATTACTAATGTTAATTGTTACTGTACTAACACTAGGTAACTATTAGACTGTTCTCATTTAGTTACTACTGTCTGATGCTGGTGGTGCATCAGTAATCATCACTATCTCTGGTGAATCAACTTCCTCCTAGCTTTAGTTACGTTCTGTATGCAACTTTATTGATTGTTGAACTGGTGTTCTTCCGAATGGGTATTTTAATTCTTTCCCAAAACTTGTAGAGTGTCCGTGGATCTGGTAGGGAACCTAGGATAGAAACAACACATCTGGTGATAGTACTAGTCACTGATCCCTTCGCTGAGTGTACACCTATCACCTTGCTTAATGATCTTAGCTAACTAGACTTAGTCATAGAGCAGATTAGCTACCCACCTAGAGTCGAATCAGGCTATGACAAAGAAAAATTACCAAACAGCATGCGGAACCCCGCCCACCAGGGACACCTACGGGAAGATCCCAATTATCCTTCATTACTCAATTCTCAACTAGTAAAGCTTATCAACACTTCATTAATCTATTCTAGCTAACAGAGCCAAGTATCACTTCACTACTCTAGCTAGTTTCCACTAACAGTGCTAATCATCACACTATAGTTTAACAAGGCCACAGTCTATAGTAATTATAACGAATATATTATAATAAGTTATACCTTAAATGGCACTACTGCAGTCCTATAAATCATATCTACATCTGCCATATAGGCACGTGTAAAATTAAGTCACTAATTAACACACGGTAGATATTATTTCCACTGGCACTGCAGTGCCCTGCACTCTGTCTAGAGCATTATTCAAGTCCACCCTAGTTGATCTCAACTCGAGTTTATATGGCAAACTACCAAAGTTGTCCACGTGACGTTATCCTTTACTCCCCCACACAGGTGGCACAGTGGCAAATCATCCCCTGTCAAGAACTATTTTCCTGGCTTAAATCCTGTCAAAGTTGTCAGTAATTGCCTAGATTCTCAAAACAAGCCAGCTAGTTTCTGTAAACTCCCAACAAAGAGTTTCGATACCAAGCTGCCAATCATCTTGATGTTCCGGAAACCAAGAATTGACAGATGCACTGTTTTCCGTACTAGGTACTTCCGTTTTACATCTGCCCCTGTGATCTCACGGCTTCCATCTGCATTCAAATGTTGACAAACTTGTCACTCTTCTGTTCCGTGGTGACAATCCCAGCAGCCATTTCCGTCTGATGTCCGCCAGTATAGATGACAAACGGAACCATTCCATATCCTTCTCCCTCACCACCAAATGTGTTTATGGGCTGACACGATGTAACCTGTACAACTGTGTTTACTCTGTTAGTACAAATAGATGTCGCTGGTCGATCGTCCGCTTAATCCGAAAATCCTCTGTAATAATCAGCCGGATAAACACACGGTTTCATTTTGTGACATAGGCCCCCTCCTAAGAGAGTTGTCCATCTCACTCTTCTCCACCGTGAGTTTAATCCAGATGATTCATTCTTCTTCTTCAGGAGCTGGGTGTCTTGACAAGAAATCCGCTACAACATTTTCCTTCCCAGGAATGTACTCTACTGTGAAATTATACGGTTGAAGTAACAACGACCACCGCATCAAACGTGCGTTGAGCTTCTGAGAAGTAGCCAGGAACATCAGGGGCTGATGATCTGACTGGACCCGAAACTTAACTCCATACAAATATGGCTGAAATTTTTGCACTGCCCATACGAGGGACAAGCATTCTCTCTCGACGGTTGAATAATTCCTCTCCGCCTGTAGAAGTTTCTTACTTGCGTATGCCACAGGTTTCAAAACCGAAGCATCGTCTTTTCCTTCCTGTAACAAAGCGGCTCCAATTCCAATCGCACTTGCATCCGTTCTCAACACAAATGGTTTGGAAAGGTCAGGGAGCTGTAATACAGGTTTGCTGACCAAGGCCTCCTTTAACTGACTATAGGCATTCTCACATTCTGGTGTCCAAATGATTTGATCCGGTAATCCCTTTTTCAAGGTTTCCGTCAACGGAGCTCCCAGTTCAGTGAAATGTGGGATAAATTTGTGGTAGAACCCACACAACGAGAGAAAAGATCGCACATCCTTCTTCGTTTTTGGCCTTGGTGCATTTCGGATTTTCTCCAGGTTCTTCTCTTCTGGAACAAGGTGTCCTGGAGTGATGGTGTGACCTAGAAATTCCAGAGTCTGGTAACCAATCATGCACTTGGTTGGACGAGCAGTAAGCCCTGCTTCCTTGAGTCTATTAAACACTCTCTCCAAGGATTGTAAGTGGTCATCCAAGCTGTCACTGGAAATCAGAATATCATCCATGAATGAGATGATGGACGGATCCTGTAACGGATCTAGTAAAGTCCTCATCATGCGTGTAAACACACTGGGTGCATTGCTGAGTCCAAAGGGCATGACCTTGAATTCGTAGTGTCCACTGGGTGTACTGAAAGCTAACAGTGGACGAATCTCCGGTTTGACTGGTATCTGATAGTACCCCCGACTCAGATCCACCTTTGAAAAGTACCGAGCCTTATGGAGCCTAGCGAATAACTGAGTTGGATTCGGCAAAGGTTCCACCTGAAACTGTGTATGACTGTTCAGCAGTCGGTAATCTATACACAACCTGTGTTCTCCACTTGGTTTGCGTAACAAAACTACCCCCGCATTGTATGGGGATGTGGATGGTGCAATCACGTCATCCTCCAGCAGTTTTTGTATTTCCTCCTCCAGGGCCTTTTCTTTAGAGAATGGCACTGGGTAAACCTTTTGGCGAACCGGCTCCTGTGTGGTCAAAGTCATCTCGAACTCCCCCAACCTCGTTCGTCCAGGTTTATCAGTCAGTATCTCCTTATGAGACTTGAGAACCTGGGTTATCCTTTCCCTCTCCTGGGAGGTCAGATCAGGGTTCACTTGCACATCCCTATAGGTTTCCTGGTGTACTAAGGGATATTCCCTGCCCTCGCTGGTTCCCACTTCTGTCTCCACTGCAACTGCCATTGCCATGAGGTGAGCTGCCTTGTCTCCGGGTCTCTCTTCGTATTTCCGCAAGAGATTGATATGGAAAATCTTCGACTTTCCCCGGATCCGGATTTGATAGTTGGTTCTGGATATCACCCTTTCCACGGGAAATGGTCCTTGCCAACCTATCTCCAGTTTGTTGTTTCCCGTTGGGAGTAGCAACAAGACTTTATCTCCTACCTCTAGAGATCTTTCTTTAGACCTACGGTTGTAGTAAGCCGCATGTCTTTTCCTGGCCTTTTTCAAGTTTTGATTTGCCAGAGTCCATCCCTTGTGGAGTTTTTCTTTCAGTTCCTCCACATATTTGTAGGATGAGATCACTTCTTCTGACGTCCCCTCTTCAGTCCAACTCCTCAACATGGCTTCCAACGGTCCTTTGATTGGACGACCAAACAGCAACGTAGCGGGTGGTAGTCCTGTTGAGCCATGAGGAACTTCCCGATAGGCAAAGAGTGCTGCTGGGATATATTCATCCCACCTATCAGGTTTTTCCTGCGCTAATTTCCTGAGCATTGTCATCAACGTGCCGTTGAAACGCTCTACTTGTCCATTGGCTTGAGGGTGGTAAGGGCTGGTATGTATGTGGTTAGAGTGAAACACCCTAAATACCTCCTCCATGAGTTTTCCACAAAACTGAGATCCATTATCCGTCAGAATTTGATCCGGAAAGCCTAATCTGGTAAAGGCCTCCATCAGTGCGTCCGCCACTCTTTTCGAGTCAATCGTGGTCAACGGTATCACCTCACCCCACATTGTACAGCAATCCACCATTGTGAGTATATACATGTACCTCTTCCTAGTCCTGGGAAGTGGACCCACGATATCGATGGCTACCCTCTCGAAAGGAGAGTTCATGATGGGCATCTCACCCAACATCACCGGTGCTGTCCAGTGTTTCGGTGCCACCCTCTGGCACTCAGGGCATGACTTCACATACCGACGCACATCATCTGTCATTCCCGGCCAATAGTAGTGGCAGGAAATCCGCTGCATGGTGGCGGCAATACCCATGTGTCCGCTAAAGGAGATGGTATGCCCCATATGAAGAATCTGGGACCGATGAGCTTTCGGGACGACCAACTGACCGTATAGGTTGTCTCCCCTTCCTGCTCTCCTGTAGAGTATCCTATTCTTCATGTAGTACTGCCCCCGTCCTGGTGGATCAGCACTTTTCTGCAGCTTTTTGTAGCAAGGACGTAAAGTATCATCCTCACTCTGGGCAGTTCGTAGCTCCCCCGGCATTGGGTTAGTCACAATTGCGTCTGCCTCTTCCGTTTTCGTCTGAGAGCGAGTCTGCATTGCTCCCATATGGATTGGCTCCCTGGGCATTCCCAGAAAGACATACCGGCAACCTAGGATGACTGGAAAAATGGGATCGGTCAATACAGCGGCCTTGATGGTGCCGGTGACGTACCGTGACCGAATCTCCACATTAGCAATGGGCAACTTCATGACTACAGCACTCTTCTGTGCAGGCTGTATATCCAAGGTTTCACCTGTGAATTGTTCTGGATGTACTAGATCCGCAGAAATCACGGCCTCCCCGTCCAGTCCTGTGTCGTATAAACACTCCACTTGACGACCGTTAACCTCTACCAATTCCACTACCGGTGGTTTTTCCTGGTCTGGAGTCTCTTCCTCGGCCTCGACCTGTTCGGTGGGCTCCACCTTAGGTTTTCCTGAGCACACGACGAATTGAGTGTCTCCTGACTTTCCCCTGCAGTCAATAGCATTGTGCGTGTTTGACTTGCATTGGTTGCACCATTTCCCTGTCCTAGATTTTCTATTGTCGGACTTGAATGAGCTCTCCTGGTGGCGAGCTTCCTTGTTGACCTTGGCATTTTCCGTGACAACCTCCTTGGAAGTCACTTGACATGCTGCAAAGTGAGGGTTCTTAGCCTTCGATTTGCAGTCCCTCGTATTGTGAGAGGGTGACTTACAAATTGAACACCACTTCTCCGACCACGGTCGTTTAGGTGTAGAGCTTGAAGTGCTCTTGCTTCCCTCCTTCTTCTTCTCTGAATTATCCTCTGATTTTTTCACATAAGGTTCCCACTTTTTGGTTCCTGCGTTTTTGGCTTTCTTCTTGTCATGTTTCTCTTGACTTTTGGTGTTGGTGGAAAGGTTTTCCCCTGCCTCCCCATGTACCTCGACGAACCGTTCTGCTAATTTATTCACGAGGTCAATACGTTCCGCTCCTTGTTCTCCCAGGAACGTCCTGAGAGGTTTAGACATTTGCTTCTTCAGCTGGTCGACCACCATGAGCTCTTCCAGACTCTCATAGTCATGTGCGAACCCAGCCAAATCCATCCACTTATGGAGATAAGATTTAAGACGCAAACTGTAGGCGGCAAACAACTCTCCTGGTTCTCGTTTCGCTGCTCGAAATTTTTTCCGGTAGGTATGTGACGTAACCTCGAATCGTTTCAGCAGAGCCGTCTTTAACTCATCATAATTGTTCTCATGTCCTGGTGGCAGGTGAGTATAAACCTCGTATCCCGTCCCGCGTAATCCCTGGGATAGCTTAAGATTCCATTTGTTACGCTCCAGACCCATAGCAACTGACATAGCCTCGAAGCGTTGAAGGTATTGGTCAATCTTCTCTTTGTCCTCCTCGTAGACCGCTAAAGGAAACTTCATAGCATGGTACCCATGTCCACCTACTGGTGTTGATCCTGGGATGGAGGAACCTCCAACTGCTCCCTCAGTTTCTCCATTAGATTGACTCTTCAACTCGAGTTCCCTCATCCGGTACTCGTGCTCCCTTTTCTGTGCTTCCTGTTCAGCTTCTAATTTCCTAGCTGCTTGCTCAGCTTCAAATTTCCTAGCTGCTTGCTCAGCTTCCAATTTCCTAGCTGCTTGCTCAGCTTCCAATTTCTTAGCTGCTTGTTCCAACTCCATCCTTTTCAATTCCAGCTCGGCCTTTCGATCATCCCTTTCTGCTTGACGATACTCTCTCTTCACTTCCTGTATGTAATCCGTTAGAGCAGACCCAGCCAATCCCATTCCTTCCCCCCTTGCCTTTAATTCTAACGTGCTAAGTTTAGGGGTGGCCATTATACAGAGAGGTAAGCTAGCAGGTCTAGTACAATATAACTGCAAATTACTATACAGATATATGAACAAGTGTGAACAGGTAAGATATTAGTCCTAACCCCTATCCACATTCACTCTAGCTGGATTCTCCAAACTGATATCTCCCTCTTATAACTAAGGATCCCGTGTCAAAAGACCCCGTTGTCAGAAGATCCCACTGTCAAAGGTTCCTGCTTGCAGGAGATCTCGCTGTCCAAGGATTCCGTTTACGGGAGATCCCGCTGTCCAAGGATCCCGTTTACGATAGATCCCGCTGTCCAAAGATCCCGTTTACGAGAGATCCCGCTGTCCAAAGATCCCGTTTACGAGAGATCTCGCTGTCCAAAGATCACGTTTACGATAGATCCCGCTGTCCAAAGATCCCGTTTACGAGAGATCCCACTGTCCAAATATCACGTTTACGAGCCCCCAATAATGTCGTGTCCTCCTTTAAAGTGTCGTCCCTGGAGTGAGGAGATCCGACACCCACATTATAATATTATTTTTTTTCCCCTCAATATTCTGGAGAATCCACCAGCTTCCGTCCAACACACTCCATCAGCCTATGGACACCTTTTCCTATCACTCTCACACTGTCGTACTATGCCCCCTTCTCATACTTCCCCAACGCAACATACTCAACAACTCTTGCTTCTAGAAATTAATTAAAGATTAATTTATTAAAATAAAAGTGTAACGTGTATGAGACGTGTATGCGAAGAAAATGTGTGACGTGTTCTATAAAGCGTGTAGACTCTGTCTCTCAGACATCAACTCAGTCAGCTGATCACAGCAAAGATAGACCACAGCACGTTACGTCAGAACAAGTACGTCTCACCCGTTGCCGGAACCATCTTGCCGGATAATGCTTTGCCTCTGTAGACCTCTGGTAATCCAATTTCATGAACATCCGAAATAGATTAAGAGTTAATCAGGGACCGGTTGCACTCTACACAATGTCCGTTCCTAATGTTCCTAAACAAACTGCACAAGTCTTTTGCAGTGTGTACGCAGTTAGTTAGTTATTTAGTTAAGATCATCCTCGTTGCACATCGAACCATTCAGTCCATAAGTGCTAATTACTAATGTTAATTGTTACTGTACTAACACTAGGTAACTATTAGACTGTTCTCATTTAGTTACTACTGTCTGATGCTGGTGGTGCATCAGTAATCATCACTATCTCTGGTGAATCAACTTCCTCCTAGCTTTAGTTACGTTCTGTATGCAACTTTATTGATTGTTGAACTGGTGTTCTTCCGAATGGGTATTTTAATTCTTTCCCAAAACTTGTAGAGTGTCCGTGGATCTGGTAGGGAACCTAGGATAGAAACAACACATCTGGTGATAGTACTAGTCACTGATCCCTTCGGCTGAGTGTACACCTATCACCTTGCTTAATGATCTTTAGCTAACTAGACTTAGTCATAGAGCAGATTAGCTACCCACCTAGAGTCGAATCAGGCTATGACAAAGAAAAAATCACCAAACAGAATGCGGAACCCCGCCCACCAGGGACACCTACGGGAAGATCCCAATTATCCTTCATTACTCAATTCTCAACTAGTAAAGCTTATCAACACTTCATTAATCTATTCTAGCTAACAGAGCCAAGTATCACTTCACTACTCTAGCTAGTTTCCACTAACAGTGCTAATCATCACACTATAGTTTAACAAGGCCACAGTCTATAGTAATTATAACGAATATATTATAATAAGTTATACCTTAAATGGCACTACTGCAGTCCTATAAATCATATCTACATCTGCCATATAGGCACGTGTAAAATTAAGTCACTAATTAACACACGGTAGATATTATTTCCACTGGCACTGCAGTGCCCTGCACTCTGTCTAGAGCATTATTCAAGTCCACCCTAGTTGATCTCAACTCGAGTTTATATGGCAAACTACCAAAGTTGTCCACGTGACGTTATCCTTTACTCCCCCACACAGGTGGCACAGTGGCAAATCATCCCCTGTCAAGAACTATTTTCCTGGCTTAAATCCTGTCAAAGTTGTCAGTAATTGCCTAGATTCTCAAAACAAGCCAGCTAGTTTCTGTAAACTCCCAACAAAGAGTTTCGATACCAAGCTGCCAATCATCTTGATGTTCCGGAAACCAAGAATTGACAGATGCACTGTTTTCCGTACTAGGTACTTCCGTTTTACATCTGCCCCTGTGATCTCACGGCTTCCATCTGCATTCAAATGTTGACAAACTTGTCACTCTTCTGTTCCGTGGTGACAATCCCAGCAGCCATTTCCGTCTGATGTCCGCCAGTATAGATGACAAACGGAACCATTCCATATCCTTCTCCCTCACCACCAAATGTGTTTATGGGCTGACACGATGTAACCTGTACAACTGTGTTTACTCTGTTAGTACAAATAGATGTCGCTGGTCGATCGTCCGCTTAATCCGAAAATCCTCTGTAATAATCAACCGGATAAACACACGGTTTCATTTTGTGACACCCAGTAAGTTACTGACGCGGAAAGAACCACCACCGATTCTCACGCACGTCACGTTACTCACGAGAGTATACGGGATTACGGAGAAAGTCGCTAACACCTAGGCCTGGGAGACCGGCAGCTTAGATATTAACATCCTAAATACGAAACTATGATAATTAGCAATGGAGAGGAAAGATCATCAATGAACATCACAGTAAACGGGGAGATACTCAGGCTTAATTAGTTAGTTATTTAGTCGCAGTTCCAACTTCACAGCAACGCGTCGTCCCCATTTTGCTCCGTTCCTGTGCCAGTGAATATCACACAAAACGCTCCCCAATGCCCAATGTGAAAAGTGGAAAAGACAGAAGTCTTGACAAACAACAGCCCGCACAGATACACTGTGCATAATGCCAACACACCAGTCCCCCACGAAACACCCAATTCATCTCTGATGGAATCGGCAGTCATTTTCCTATCTGGATGTTTCCTAGATGTTCACCCACACAGTCCACGAAAATATAGTTCATCACCGACGGCAGTGGCAGTCAACCAGAAGCCCAGCAGCCACGCATTTCTGCATAAGGCAAAACCCGGTCAACTCTGGGACATAGCCACCTGCCATCGCTCCGAACATGCAGTCACGATCCAAAACAAAACAAAAATTTGGGCAGATTCAAAAGCACTCCACACGAAACTCACAGCGCACAGTGGTCGCGCCACGCACTCACTCAGTAGCAGGGCGACGGAACCATCAAGCCTCTTTAGTCGCCTCTTACGACATGCGTGGTAGGCTACAGTGTTGCTATTCTTTGCTTCCCTTATGGGTCCCGGCAACACACTCAGGCTTGTCCATGGGAATGGGATTCCCATGGGAAGCGTCTCATGAGATGGGATGGGACGGAACAGCACACATTTGTATTTCCCATGGGACACATGGGACAGTAGCCATATCATAGCAACTCTTTTTTTTAACCTTTTTAAAGCCTTTTATCCTTCCTTTTTCTTTATATACTTGTATCAATTCTTTATCTCGTGGTGGGACACCAGATAAATTAATAAATGCGCGCATGCGATCATATTACCAACGTTTCAATGCCCATTTAAAAAAATTACTCGCACTACTTTAATGAAGATGATGAATAATTCTTAAACCACATTCCGAATATTGTTCAGATTAAAGGAATGCTGTACATACATGAAAAATTCAAAACTTTTTTTGACAAACTAGAAATTGATGGTGCTACATCTCATTTAATGTTGCTGTTATACTTCCTCCTAGACTATCAGTTGTACAAAGTTATTGTTGATGTTGACGAAGAAAGTTCCAGCAGCATGGTGAAGAAATATTGTCAGAACTTTCCGAAAATTATTGGAGAAAAACTTTGGCCATATTGCGGCAGTTCTTTGGCAGTAACTGCAGCATTCCTTACTGGAGTTGACATTAAAGCCAAAATAGAAGACATGGTTAAGTCAGTTGTTACTAAGAAGAAAGGGAATGTGGACACCAATAAATGGGCCAATGATTGGATCGCTTTTTCTAAGTCTGTTGTTCCAACTGTTATTTCATTCATCAAAGATTTAAATCTTTCTTCTGAATCATCTGCTGTATGTGAAGTAGCAGGAATTGTAGAACAAAAGCCGAAAAGTGATTTTGACTTATTTTTTGATCCTCCACCAAACAAAACATTTAAGTTTGATGACCCCAGAAACAAATGCCTTGAGGATGAAGGCACCATGTTTCAAAAATTACGGCAACCAACTTCACAACCATTAAATTATTGGAAAAATGAACATAGGTTTCCACTGCTAACAGCAAGTACGAAAATTGTCTTGGCCATACCAGTGTCCTCAGCGGCAGTAGAGCGCTTATTTAGTGCAGCTGGATTGTTGTTGAGTAAGTTACGAAAACGGATGTTACCAGCTCTCGTTATAAACTCTGTGTATATCAGATTTCCATGTAAGATTAAAATTGTGGAAATGGTTCAGGGATTACCTGGATTAACTGAATTATTAGAAAAGTCGATCAGCAGGAAATTGATAATGTGCTGAATGAGCAGAGTGACTCAGAAACAGAATGAGAGTGTCAGAATGACACTGAATTGTCATATTTAGATTAAACTTTGTTTTAATAAAATACTCTTGAATATTAAAATTAATAAATTCTGTTGTTTTACATGTCTCTTTGTACGTGTAGTCTTATTTAGTAGACAAGTTCTCTAGTTTATTTAAACTCATAACATTCCCAACACTGTGATTGTCTACATCTAATTTCTCTAATACATTTACGGTTTTCATTTATTTCCTGCAAGACTTGCTCATTGGTTTTTCTGTCTATCCATGGTATTCTTTCCATTTTCCTAAGAAACCACATTTCCACTCCAATTAGATGTTTTTCAGCTTATTAGTTCATCGTCCACGTTTCATATCCACACAAAAGTACAGGTTCTACGTAGCACTTCAACACACTTTTTCTGATTCCAATTAACGTCTTTTTATTAGTCAGTATGTTTTTCATCTTGCCAAAAGCTTCCTTCGCCATAACGATCCTTGTTCAAATCTCTTCAAGGCACCTCCTATAAGATGATATAACTGTTTCTAGATAGGTGTATTGATTCGCTTGTAATAGTTGTATTGATTCACTTGTTTAAGAATATTCCCAGTTACCCTAATAATACATTGTGGTATTCTTCCTAGTGACAACCATAATCTATGTCTTCTTACCCTAGTTGTTCAATGTGTAAAACAACCGAATCTACTAACTGTTGCAGATCCTGCTCATTGTCTGCAATCAATACTGTATCATCCGTATATCTAATGGTATTTATGTCATTGCCTTCAATGGTGATTCCCCTTCTTCTTCTTCTTCAGCGTTCCGAGCCATTGAGGTTCTTTGCTGCAGATACAATCCGTCTCCATTCGTCTCTCTGGTAGATCTTCTCTTGCCAGTCGTTGATTCCAAGTGCTTTTAGGTCACTCCACTGTCTTCTTGGTCTACCTCGGGGTCTACGGTTATTTATTTCCTGAGTGTAAGCGAGTTTTGTTTCCCTATTATCTTCCATTCTTTCTATATGCCCCAGCCAATGTAGTCTATTAGCCTTCATGATACCAGTGATTAGCGGGGACTTAAACAGATCATAAATGTCTTTGTTACTTCTTATTTTCCACTCTCATTGGCACCTTTCCGTCTTGACAGACGATAGTTTGGTACATTGTGCTTTAAAAAGGCTTAATAACTACGATCCATGGCGGTGGCGAGTGTGGCTGGTAAGGCCAATTCTTGCTGCAAATGATTTCCCACAGTAGGTGCATGTGAAAACATGGTCACTTCCACCATTTTGCACCATCTTACGACTCTCACGCTCTGTGTGTGCTTTATCTGCAATCATTTTCTCCTTTGTCTTTATTCCGTTTCTGATAGTTGCCCTCCATGCAACACGTTCAGCGGCGACGTGTTCCCAATGTGCATTATCAATGCCTGTATCAATCATGTCCCGCTTACACACATCTTTGTATCGTAGTAGAGGCCGACCCTGAGATCTCCTACCCGTCTGTAATTCACCAAAAAAGATGTCCTTTGGTATTCTACCATCATCCATCCTCCTAACGTGTCCTATCCATCTAAGTCTACGAAGATCTGAGCATGGAATACACCGTCACACAACCTGATCTTTCCAATACTTCAGTATTTGTGATTTTGTCTTGCCACTTAATACCAAGTATTCTTCGCAGACACCGCATATGAAAGCTGTTTAAACGTTTCTCTTGGCGTGAGTAAGTTGTCCAGGTTTCACTGCCATAAAGAAGAGTACTAAGGACACAGGCTTGGTAGACGAGGACTTTTGTTTTGGCAGTAAGCTTCCTGTTCTCCCAGACTCTTTTTGCTAACATGTTCATTGTTGTTGCTGCCTTGCCAATCCTGATGTTGATTTCCTGATCGAGGGATAATTTGCTATTTACCTCTGATCCTAGATATGTAAAATGGTCTACTATCTCCAGTTCGGCGTCGTCAATAAAGATTGATGGTACACCATGTGCACCTTGTGACATAATCTGTGTCTTCTTTTTGTTAATTGTTAAACCAAATTCAGAACAAGCATTGGAGAATGCAGATAGTAGATGTTGTAATTCTTCCTCAGAGTGGGTCGTAATCGCAGCATCATCCGCAAAAAGCAACTCTCTGATTAGTACCCTGCTAATTTTGGTCTTGGCCTTCAATCTCTGAGCATTATAGAGGCCACCATCTGAGCGTGAGTGAATGTATATACCGTCATCCTGATCACGAAAGGCATATTTCAGTAGATGTGAAAAGTATATCCCAAAGAGGGTGGGGGGCTAGTACACAGCCTTGCTTAACTCCACTCTTGATTTTAAACTCTTCTGAAGTTGAGCCATCAAACTTGATTATACCCTTCATGCCTGTGTGAAACGATTCCACAATGGACAGAAGAGTTGGTGGGCAGCCAATCTTCTTTAGTGCTTTGAACAGACCCTCACGACTGACCAAATCGAATGCATTTGTGAGGTCGATGAAGGCAATAAACAGTGGCTGATTTTGTTAACGGCATTTTTCTTGCATCTGTCGCAATGAGCATATCATATCAATGGTAGACCGGTTCTGACGGAAGCCACACTGTGATTCGGGGTAGACTTGATCTCCCAGGACTTGAAGACTGTGCAGGACAATTCTGGCAAATACTTTCCCAACAATACACAGAAGTGAGATACCCCTATAGTTGTTACAGTCGCTCCGATCTCCCTTGTTCTTGTACAGCGTTATGATGTTTGAATCTTTGAAATCCTGTGGGACTTGTCCTTCTCGCTAGCATAGCTCTATTAGCTGGTGGATCTGTACAGCGAGTGTGTCTTGCCCACTCCTGATCACCTCTATTGGAATCCCAACCTTACCTGTGTATCCCTAATGATTCCAAAGATGCGTCTTAAAACTGTGTTCTCAAAGGTTTGTAACAAGGCTTCGTCTCCTTTCGTTGTACTCCAGGTTTCAGAGCCATACAGCACAACTGGTCTGATCAGTGTTTTGTATATTGTGATTTTGGTGTTACGAGATAGCGCCTTTGATTTTAGTAGATGTTGTAGTGCATAGTATATCTTATTTCCAGAATTGATTCTAGTGTGTATTTCTTCCCTTATGATGTTGGAGCAGTTGAAGATAGTACCCAGGTATTTGTATGTTTCCGTTCTTTTAATGGTCATATTATCTATTTGTATGTGGCCAGAGTTTTTAGTCATTCCTTCTCTTGAAATTACCATATATTCTGTCTTATCTTGCTTGATAACCAGCCCCATCTGTTGGGCTTTTTCCTTTAAGTGAGTCAATATTTCCAATGTCTTTTGTTCATTTCCCCCTATAATATCTATATCATCTGCATAACCAAGCAGCTTGGATGTTCCTCCAATATCATATTCCTCCTTTACCTTCCTTACAACTTTCTCTTGAGCCAGATTGAAGAGTAGCGGTGATAGTGCATCACCCTGTTTCAAGCCAGATGTTATTTGGAAAGGGTCTGGTTTCCTGCCTTTATATGTTACTATATTATAAGTATCTTCCAAGCATAGTCTGGTCATGTTGATTAACTTCCTTGGTATTCCAAATGCCTGCATAGCATTCCATAGACTATTCCTATGGACATTATCATAAGCCTTTTTAAAAGGTGATTCCCCTTATATGTTCTAAATTTCTAAAAATATATTTACTGTATAGGGAAGAAAGATCTGGAGACATTACACATCCCTGTCGTGTAACTCTCTTAATAGACTGATATTGACCTATTTCATTATTAATCTTAATGGCAGTTTGTTGTCTCCAATAGATGTGTTTTTTTACAAGTCTAAGATTTTGCCATCGGTTTGTAGATCTGCATCTTCATCATGTTGACGTGTCTTACTTTATCAAACGCCTTTGTGTAGTCAATAAAGCAAAATTGTAGGTCTTTGTTTACTTCTATAGGACTTTCAATTACTGTTCTCAGTATATACACAGCATTTACTGTACCCTTGCCTTCTACAAACCCACATTGTTCTTCTCCTATTTCAGGTTGTATTTTCTTCCTATCCCTTTGCATGATGATTCATAGCAAAACCTTCGTGATGTGACTCATTCTACTAATTGTTGGATGTTGATCACATTCCAATGCTCCTTACTTCTTCGGAATTGCAATAAATATAGAATTACACAATTCAGGAGGTATATCTCCAGTATCATATACTAAGTTCAACAGTCTGGTGACTTGGTCTATTCCATATTCTTCTAAGGCATTGGTAATTTCTCTTGTGATGTTGTCTGGGCCTGGGGTCTTGCCACTTTTCATATGGTTAAGAGCATTCTTAACTTCCATCATCAAAATTGATGGTCATTCATTATTATTCCGAAAATCATGTCGTCAGTAGGAAGGAAGAAGTGCCACAGTGTAATATACGAGTAAATGGAAATATTCTTCAACAAGTGTGTCACCGCCTCACCTTTAGAGATATTATTTAGAGGGCTGCAACTCCAGCCCAAGGGATAGAACTGAGTCACTCAGAGCCCGAGTAATCTAGAGCCTTCTCGAAGGACTGGTCATTAAGTCCATGGTTCCGTGGACACTGATGTGGCCCGCCTAATGCGGGGTCCACGGGGAACTCGGACAGAGTTACCACCCGTGTCGGATTGGGACACGTGTAGACCGGCAGAGGACAGACGGACTTGAGAGAGGCAACAGGGCCTGCCTGAGAGGGACTCTATAGATATCAATAGATATATATATATATACATAGGCTAGATAGGTTGCTAGACTGTTGTATGATACCGATGTGTTTGATGTTAACGATCTGTGATATGTAATATAGCGCGGGTCTGTTTACCCACTGCGCCATAGAATATATTAGAATACAATAAATGTTCGATACCATAGCGAACGGAGTTATTGTTGCCTGTGTGAACCCGAGCTCAGTTACCTAGATAAGAGCAAGACGATGACAGGCTTTTTGGGGGCTAGTTTTCCGGTTTTGGCATAAAGAGCTATTGATGGCCATGTAAAATCAGTAAATTAAATATATCACATTAATTTTTGTACCGCAAATTGTTAACTTTGCAAGTTTATACATTAGTAGCTATCTAGCAATAAAATAGAATTAATCTGAGTCCCTCAGCAGTGTCTCAGCAGTGCCTCAGCAGTGTGCCTCATTATTGTTATTCTGTAAACTATTTTTGACATGACTGTGACATTTTTTGACTGTTATTAATGTTTTCTCACTCTACGAGCAGATTGTCCCGCGAATATTGGCGCGTGCAACCTATGTAACCTTTCCAACAGTGACGAGAGTACAAGACAACATCGGAGAGTTCTGGGATTAAAAGCTAAGTTTCATATCATACCCATTGCAACTCTAAGCTGTACTTCTCACCTTTCATCAATGTATCATTTTGTTTCACATTGATTTGTTTGCATATTCATGATCTTGTAACCAACATAACCTTGCATTTTGATTTACACCTTTAATAAGTAAGGGGGATAACTAAACTTTCCACTCCCAACATTTTTTCTAATGGATTTAACTTTATAAACAGTAACAACAAGTAAAACACAAAATGTCTAGCTTAGATAAATGCATTGAGCAAGGAATAAAATTAGGTTATAAAGAAGAGAAACTGTCAGAATGGGCACAGAAAACGCACGCAGAAAACATTGCCCGTGAAGAAAGAGCGATAGAACGAGAGGAAAAACAAAGGCAAATGCAAATGCAGGCAGAAGAAAAGAAATTGCAAATGGAGGCAGAAGAAAAGAAAATGCAAATGCAGGCACAAGAAAAGAAATTGCAGATGGAGCTCGAAGCTGCGGCCAAACAAGCCCAATTGAACTCCGATACGCAAATCAAACTGAAACAGATGGAGATTGAGTCCAACGCAGAAATATCTGTTAATAAGCTAAAAAGCAAAGAGGAGGAACAAAAATATAACAAGTATAAAGGCTCCGTGAAGGCGTTCTGCTCAGGAGATTCCATCAGCGCCTACTTGGAAAATTTTGAGTGTCTCATGTCGTATCATAAGATCATAAAATCAGATTGGGCATTTATTTTAATGAGAAACTTAGCTCTTGAACCATTAAAAGTAATAGAGACAGTGCCACAGGAAATGCGAAAAGACTATGACTACTTAAAACAACGCATTCTCCAACATTTTTCTTTAGATACTGCAGGTTACCAACAACAATTTGCCAAATTATCTCCACAACCAAACCAAACCTTTATAGATTATGTCAGTACAGTCCAAGACGTATGTACAAAATGGATTAACTCGGCTAAAACTAACAATAGCCATGACAAACTTAAAGAGCTCATTATCATAGACAAAATAGTTAGCACCATCCCCACACCTTTTGCTAAGTTCTTAAAACAAATGGACTGTAAAAGTATTCAGGAAATCGAGTCCAAGGGGAATGCATTTTTCACAGCAAATAGAGACATTTTTCAGCTAAACATAAGTCATAACGATACAGCAGCAGCAGTAGTGAACACCAAATACTCCAAACAAACAGAGAGTAAATTCAAACCTCGCTCCAATGTCAGTAAACTAGTTAAATGCCAGTATTGCGGTTTGAATCACGACAGTTACGCTATGTGCGACAAATCGCCTAACTATCCTCACCACCTCAAGATGATGGTGGAGAAGCAGAAGACCAAGCGCAATGCTTACCAGAGAGCGGTCAAATGTTTTTTTTTTGCCGCAGTTTTGGCCACTATAGTCGCTTTTGTGATGGCCGAAAGTTATTGAAACAGGCCAATGCTGCACTAATGGAAACGTCGTCAGACGAAGAGATTGAATCACTGAATGAATGTGATAATCAACACGACAATGAAAGCGAGCTTGGAAATGCTGTACAAATTATTGACACCATTACAGACAGTAAGTGTAACACCTGTACAAAGTTCCAACTTGACACAACATTACTATGTGGCCACACTATCCCTATTTCAAATGAAACAGCCAACGCTGCTTTGTCATCTACAGGCAAGCTAGTTTTTTCTACAGGGTTTGTAAACAACAAAAAGTGCACATTAATTCGGGATTCCGGCGCAACGCTCTGTGGGATTAAGAAAACATTAATAGACACTAAAGACTACACAAACAAACATGTGACTTGTCGCACATTCTCAGGTACTATAGAGAAATACCCCCTTGCTCTGGTCGAAATTCGAACACCGTTCATATCAGGACAAGTATTGTGCGCTGTCCTTGAAAATCCAGTCGCTGATATTATACTTGGGAATTTGCCCAACATACGAGCATGCTCTGAGAAGGAAATCAGAGAGTGGGAGCATAAAAACGGTATCCACAACACAAACAGCGATGCTTCAGAGAAACACCATTCATGCTTGTCTCAATCTGCCAAAAGACCAAGGGAGACAACCACTGAGGTAATTCAGAAAGAATTCACCGAGGTGTACAATGCAGGGGCGGTCGAATCTGTGATCGATACGACCAAATTAAAACCTCGAATTGAGGATGCTACCGATCTACCAAGTACCAAGCCTGTAAATGTGCAACAAAACACACAACACACAAATGCAATAACACGACAGACAACCCATAAAACCAACACTGACCAACTGCAGGAATCATTAGAAATAATAGCACCAAACGCAAATAACACTAATTTTGGGAACGAACAGAAAGCAGATCCTACTCTTTCACCATACTTTAATTTAGTAGGACTAAAACCACAACTAACAAAAAACACATCGTGGACATTTAGGCTACAGAACAACATCTTAACTAGATTTTACACAACAAAGCAGACCACGATACAGCAAGTAGTGTTACCCAACCAAACAAAAAC
>JACEFZ010010308.1:0-26699 GCA_014155875.1 Cepaea nemoralis | reverse complement strand
CAAGCTCCACATTTCTGCATTAGTTCAGCAAACAGTGGCCGCCATTTTTCCTGAACATGCAGTTCACGACACAAACAGCCGCAGACAGATGCAAAGGCACTCTACATGAAATCTACAGCTCACAGTGTCGCCCCATACACTCAACTCAGATGTACTAAAAGTGCAATAAATAAAAGTAAGCATAGGGCCCTATTGCAAACTTTAGACGTATCGGCCATATTGTGCTAGACTCGTCCTTGTATAGACTCAGCGATACTCCATAGATCTGGGCTGTTTCCCTCCGGCGCCCTTTCTTCCCAAGACATTTCCTTGTGCCCATTTTAGGCTGAGTCAACCTGTGAGCCCCCCAGGCCTTTTTTTTAACATTCGAATCGGCCACTATGAGGATGGAAGCCCTGTCCATCGAACCGCCAGCCAAGGCTCTAGCTACTAGACTATCTCGATACCCATAAATAAAAGTCTTTAAACAGTCTTAAAAGTTGAGATGATCGACTTCATTGCCCCGGATTTTATCCCATATTGCTCGGTCTCTTTCGGCAAGATGACCTGCCGAAAGCATCGCACAAAGCACGAACTCCGTAACTCCGACGACGACCCCCAGGTGTCTCCGAGAAAAATGCACTCGTGAACCTAAAGACGAAGCCCAGAATCGAACCCACAACCTTCAGAGCGCGAGCACAGACGGCCTGACCACTTCACCACGGAGACTCCCTGAAATAAAAGTAGACCATAAAGTACACCATAAATAAAAGTACACTATGGAAACAAAAGACAGCTTTGTACCGACCTGTTACAACAGTTTATCTTTCAATTATGAATCCAAAGAATAAACCCTGTTGGCTTTGGCTTAATTGTAGTTTTGTGTTGTATATGACTACATGAATATGTGGAAACTATCAGCCCAGCTGGCGCACTAAGTTCGAAATATCGTTCAGACAGGCGCCGCCATAGTTATTGTAGTAATTCGATCCGTAGAAGATTGCAAGTTATGATACTACCAAGTGGCTTTGCGGTGTGATCATTATCATCATCATGTGCCGTGATGATAGGCTTATAACGTCATCACACATTATCAGCGGAGTGTCATATCAGGTAGTGGTCTTGTCCCGATGATGCTATATGGCCAAGCCCCCCCCCCCCCGGTTAAGTATGCCTTTCTCTTCCCCTTAGACTTTGTCCATCACATTTACTAGTTGTGGCTAAGTTTTAGCTGTATCCATCGAATTTACCGGTTGTGGTTAAGTTTTAGCTTTATCCATTAAGTTTGCCAGTAGTGGTTATGTTAAGTTTTACCTTTGTCCATAACTTTGCCAGTTGTGGTTAGTGGTTTAGCTGTGTCCATCGAGTTTACCGGTTGTGGCTAAGTTTCAGTTTTGTCCATCGAGTTTGCCAGTAGTGTTTAAGTTGTAGCTTTGTCCATCAAGTTTGCCATTTGTGGCTAAGTTTGAGCTTATCTCTTCTCAAAAGGTGGCCAAATATCGTGATTGTCCACGTCTAATTTCTGTAACCAATTTACGAGTAAATGACTAGCAGGAGCCATGCTCAGTTTTCCACGTTATAAACACCTCTATGGTTGGAAATTGAAAAGAGCAGGTCATTCAAGCAGCTGCCAAAGCAAAGTATCAAGCAATAGAAGGGAAAAAGTTAGTTGCATATCCTTTACAGAACGTAGCAGTCAATCCAAACATTGTATGGCTGTTTGTGATTCCTGAGTAAGTTTACACTCAGTAATTTCCCATTATTTTATGAGCAACCGGCACTAATATCATTGTATGGAAACCAATACAAGCTATTCTGCTTCCAAATCGCCCGCTGCTGTGTTTCGAACGCGGTATACGGGATGGCGAATTGCTTCAGTAACTCCTTCGCCTTTAGACACCATTATTATCATGCCAGATAGTGACATGGCACCATCGAATAACCCACGACCAGAGACATGTGATATCACTAGACACCAGTAGTTTATTTGTATAAATGTCCAGCCCTGTGCTGATTCGAACGAGGTATATTCTAAGCCCCATGCAGTCATCGTTACTTCTCAACTCGCGCTTCCTCACAATACAATTCATGTTATTGCAGCTTCAGTTAGCTTGTAACCAAAATTGGGTATGATTACACGATTAGAGACAATGTTATATCATCAATTATAAAATGGAGCTAAGTAGTCATTTCACAAACTGGTGACAACAGTGACCTACATCGGAATTATAGGTGTACATTAATTATCTCTTGCCTCAGCCGAATTCCTGTCCAATGTGGCAACATAAAATATCAAGTTGATCTAAACATGGGACACAAACGGGAACTTTGTTTAATTTTGCCATCTGCTGCGGTTGTAAATGTCGTTCAAGGTCATAATCAGCATTCAGCATCGTCATGAACGAACGAACGAACGAACGAACGAACGAACAAACTTTATTTTCAAAGGGTTAAGAATTGGGCACGCAGGCCCGTCTAACATTCTGCCCTTCTCTCACTCTCTTTCATACATTATTTCATTCACACATCATTCAAGGCTAACAGTGCCTTGCCAGCTGGCTAAGATGTTCATGTCTATCCACAGATCTCGGTCCTTGGTGCTCTGTATCAACCCTGCTGATGATATCCCTTCGTGTCACCGTCTCAATCCATCGTCATCATTTATCTTGGTCTGCCTCTGCTCAATCTGATCTTTCCAGTTGTCACGATATTCTCCATTGCCTCTCTTCTCATCACATGACCTGAAGAATGCTATTTGTCTCTTTCCTATAGTTGTATATAATGTTCTAGTTTCATTAGCCTCTTTCGGGCAGTCGTTGTTAGTTACTTTGACAATCCAAGGTATTCGCAATATTCGTCTCAGGAGCCACATCTCTGTTAGCTTCCAAGCTCTTCCTGGCTTGCTCATTTACATTCCAAGATTCGCTAACATACAACAGAACAGGTTCTATATAGTATTTGACCACTTTCTTTCTTATAATCAGTGACAGTGACTTATTTCATAAGATACTTTTCATTTTCTGGAATGCAATTTTTTTCTTGATCTATTCTTATATTTATCTCTCTCGTGCATCTTCCATCTGATTTTATCATTTCCCCTAGGTACTTAAATGTATAAATTCGGGTCCTTGCCAGAAATTCTGAGCTACCGTATGACAGTAGACGGTACTACGTGCTTTCTATTAGCGCCGAATGTTGGGAGACGCTTACCAAACCCGACACACCCCACATTATACCAACGGCTTAGGACGGAGGGGTGCAAATGAAAGGGTAAAAGACCAGGCCCTAAGTCTTGGTCGGCAGTTGGTCTAGGATCGAAGTTCCGACAGGCGGACAGTTAGAGCATTTATTTGCAGATTCAGCAAATTTTGCAGCTGACCTTGTTCCAGACGTATTGGTGTTACCTTTCTTCTGGAGTAACCTAGTGCTAGAGATGGATCATGCTGCATGGGCAACACACGGTCTTTAAATTATGCCCAGGCTTTGTGCTGTGAGGAGTTATAACTCCCCTTTACAAACGATCGTCTATCAAGAAGGCAAGATGCCATTTTATGTTATCAGTTTGGTTAAGCATTTTCCCTTCTATTGTCATCACACATTTAGTTGTCACCTTTTCCTTTGATATAACCGTTGTTTCTGTTTTCGTGACTTGAATATGTTTGAAATTTGTTTTCACCCTATCCAACAGTTGGATATTGTTATAAATCTTTTCCATTTTTCGCCATCATTGTGGCATCTGCGTAACGTATATTGTTTATATTATTATAACCTCCAACACGTACTCCCCGCTTCTCATTATCTCTCTGTTTATCGTTTCGCGGGAGAGAGAGAGAGAGAGAGAGAGAGAGAGAGAGAGAGAGAGAGAGAGAGAGAGAGAGAGAGAGAGAGAGAGAGAGATCAGACACGTTAGAATTAATAAAACAACGAAGATAACTGAAACAGAAAGGAGGAGAAACCGATAACACAAAGATGATGTATCAATATTTAACACCTGAAGTTATTGACAAGAAATATTCAACCTCAATTAAATGTTATCTGTGACAAGGTGGGAAACACCCTAACATACCAGCTGAATTAATTAAAGCGGGAGGAGAATAACGCATACAAATCTATAACGCATTATGTAAAAAGATATGGAAATATGATATACCAGTGGTTCTCAACCTTTTTTGGCCCGTGCCCCCCTTCACCATATTTTCAGAACGTCATTCGCCCCTTTCGTATTTCCTACCTAAAAATCCCACCCCCGCCCATACACAATATACGTAATAATGGGAACTAAATTTTAATAGCACATACTAAAACAAGTCTACACGTCCACATAAAACGTGATTTGTGGGTCTACTTACTTTATAAAAATGAATTTTAGAAGGGTGAGATGTACAGAACCGTACAGTATGAAGGGAAAAACAATATCAAGTAATCGGTTCTTGTATTAACACGATCGTGAAATAATCTTAATTCCCCTCCCCCTAAAATTCCTCCCTGGGATGGGGGGGGGGGGGGGGGGGGGGAATTCCCCACTGGTTGAGAACCACTGTGATATACATATACTGTATATTTATATATACTGTATTCATTTATTTGGTTGTTTCGGGATTTGAGGTTTGAAGACCGGGCACAACCCCACCACTGGCAACGCTGATCGTATTCCGATACAAACCTTGGGACTTATCCACGTCGAATTGGAAGCACAAACAAAGATAATGCATTCAGATAAAACTACTATGGAGAAAGAAGTATATGTTAATGAGGAAAGATTGGAGGTGGTGGAACATTTCGAATAGCACGGGTCATTAATTATCAATATTGGTGACATAATGAAATAAGTTAAAGACGAATATATATTGCTCTTCAGAAACTAAGACAAATAAATACATTGTGGAGTGGAAACAGATAGAACTAAAAAAAATTAGACTTTTCAGAGCATGCATCTTTCCCATTGCAACATACACCTGTGAGACCTGGACACTTACTAAACAAGCTGAACAGCGCATAAATACCTTTGAATATAATGTTAAAGACATGTTCTAAGAATATCTTGAATACAGAAAAACAAATGAATCCATACGACAGGATCTGAATACTGAAGAAGGGTGGATACTAAAGACGATAAAACAGAGAAAATTGAAATAGTTTGAACACTTGAAACGTCATGAAAGTTTGGAGAGAACAATAATGGAAGTGTTTATGCCCAGGAAGAGAGGAATAGGAAATCCAAAGAGAACATGGGTGCAGGAAATGGCGATGATCTCAAGATGGGTGTATCGGAAGCAGGACATTTTGCTTATGGCCGAAAAGTTTTCCGGAAGGTTGTTATGGGAGCGAGGTTCTGCAAAGGACATGCTATTGAATGAATGAATGCATAAAGAGAGATAAGGCAACGCTGAGTCGATGCGATGACGAACGTAATACCGCGTTCGAAACACAGCTGCGGGAGATTTGGAAGTAGACCGCCTTGCGCTGGTTTAACTCAATTGTATGAGTGTCGGTTGTTCAGAAAGCAATGGCAAATTACTGATGGTAAACTGGCCAAGAAATCACAAATAGCCACAAATGCTAGGATTGACAGTGACGTCCTGTAAAGGATATGCATATTAATTGAGAGAGAGAGAGCGCGAGAGAGAGAGAGAGAGAGAGAGAGAGGAGAGAGATGAGAGAGAGAGAGAGAGAGAGAGAGAGAGAGAGAGAGAGAGAGAGAGAGAGGAGAGAGAGAGAGGAGAGAGAGAGAGAGAGAGAGAGAGAGAGAGAGAGAGAGAGAGAGAGAGAGGAGATCCGGCGCCGACAAAACACACGCCTGTATCACTCCTTGCTTTATAAGTTGATAATTGCCCTATTTAATTCCCATTTTAATTACTGCTATATGTCTCCAGTAAATATAGGATGTATTTTTAATGACTGTACAGTGATTGAAAATATTGCCGGTCCAAGTTTTGTATTCACCCTCTGTAAAGTTCATGCAACATAATAGGTAAATACAAGACTTGGACCGGCAATATTTTCAAACACTGCACAGTCATTAAAAATACACCCTGTACTCTTTACTGCGAACAGGTAGCAGTAATGAAAAGCAGCTTAACGTCTTTCATTCTTAACTTAAAGCTCATTGGCCATACTATCTCAGGAAGTCTGCGTGGCTGAAGTGTTTAACTCGCTCGTGTTTAAACTTTCTCCAATGACAGCGGTAGATGGTTCGTTCCGACCGCTGGTCAATTGGACTTCAATGTTAATTTGTCTTGGGAATGTAAATTACAAGTACCTCAGAAAAGAAACCTCAGCCGTCGAAGGCGGTAGGTTTTGGCCTTAGTGCAGCGGGACTACGTAGAAAGCGGACATCTATGTGCTACAATGGATGCTATGCACCACGCATAGCAAATATTCATCGCGAAAGAACAGTAGAAACAGCAAAAGAATAAGACGACGAGGTTTAGGGGAGGAGAAGTATACCGATTCATCTCCCACAGAGACAATAGGTCTGGACAATAGGTACATATGGAGTGGTTTCGGGAAGGCTTTGTATCTGAAGCGCCAATTATTTCTCCCCACCAATGCTTGACGACAAAAGTGAAAGTTGATGATGATGATGACGATGTTGGTGATGATGATGATGATGATGATGATGATGATGATGATGATGATGATGATGATGATGATGATGATGATGATGATGATGATGATGGTGGTGGTGGTGGTGGTGGTGGTGATGATGATGATGATGATGATGATGATGATAGTTAGTTGGTTGGTTGGTTGGTTGGTTGGTTGGTTGGTTGGTTGGTTGGTTGGTTGGTTGGTTGGTTGATTAGTTAGTCGAGGTTCCAACTTCACGGCAACGGGTCGTCCCCATTATGCTCCAT
This sequence comes from Cepaea nemoralis, assembly GCA_014155875.1. NCBI lineage: Eukaryota > Metazoa > Mollusca > Gastropoda > Stylommatophora > Helicidae > Cepaea > Cepaea nemoralis. The sequence goes on along the minus strand of JACEFZ010010308.1, from coordinate 19,863 downwards.
TCTCGTGCCAGCAAATATCACACAAAATGCTCCCCACTGTCCAATGTGAAAAGTGGAATAGACGGATGATGATGATGATGATGATGATGATGATGATGATGATGATGATGATGATGATGATGATGATGATGATGATGATGATGATGAAGATGATCATGATGATGATGAAAGAATGTTTGATATACTGCTGTTTTAAGTCGATCGTGCTTTCGTTTCATTGCATAGTCCCCTCTGGACAGATTAGCTGATTCGACTATTTGACCAAAAGTATGCACAGAGCAGACTTTCTCGCTGGTTTTAACGTGTTGGTATGGGGAGCCGGTCGTTCAGAAAGCAATGGTAAAGTACTGAACGTAAAAACTTTCCAAGACATCAACAACGGCAGTAAAATTCTGGTGTTGACTGCAACGTCCTGTAAAGGATATGCAACTTTTAAAAAACTGCACAGAGAAACGGTAGTGGACTGTACCATGAACTCAATGATCATCTGTAAATTTATCATTTTAACTGTCTCTGAGTTATAATGCCAACTGTCATTTATAACCGTTACCATTTTTCACCATAAGTTGCGTTAAACATGTAATTTGCCAGAAATATTGCGACCTTGGGTAACAATTTTGGAGATTCAAATCGACCCATTAGTAACTCGTCTGTCGCCCAACAATTCAGACCAAACCGCGTGCTCTAAAGATAGCATGATTAACGTTTCAGTTTCTCATAAACTATATGCTAATTCTTCTAAGTAACCTTTGGACAAACTGGCAACAGCTGTCAACAATTTCGCATACTCCATTCTGTGCTCGGGTTGGCGTCTGTTCGACAATGAAATGCCAAAAACTCGCGTCAGGAACACCACTATTCTAGACGGAATCCAAGCCACATGTGTGCTACACTGAATCATCATCAGCATAATCATCATCATCTTCATCAGATTATCAGCGTGGTCGAATGGATAAAAGCGCTTACTCTTAAACTTCCGGTGTGCTGATGCCGAGGTACGGATTTAACCCCTACACCGGTTCAGTTGGACTGAAATGTTGACTTCTCGTCCTTGACTTGGGGACGTAAATTACAAGTACCTCGGAAATCAGAGTGCGTTCGCTTAATGGCCAGGGACACAACAACAACAAAACTTTATTTTGAAAGGGTTAAGAATTGGACACGCATTGGACAAGAATTGGATCTGCCCTTTTATGACTCTCTTGCATACATTATACCATTCACACATCATTCAAGGCTAACCGAAAACAGCAACAATGGTCATCGGGACAGCTAATACACGCGCAATAAATCAGGCCAGGTGCATTAGAATTAGTAGCACCTGTGTGCACTACGATTGTGTTCAAAGCGAGTGAACGCACACACACACACACACACACACACACACACAAAATGATTATAATCAGCGAATGGCGTAGGCGACCATGTCTCTGCACAAGTCTGGGTCCTGGTGTTCTGAACCTGTTCTATCGATGATATTCCCATACACCGCCGTCTTTGACCACCCAGCAACATTTCTCTCCGTCTGCCTATTTTACTGCTCATCTTTCCAGTCTTCACGATGTTTCCAAAGCCTCTCTATTCATCATATCGCAAATTAATAGACACCTCTCTCTCTCTCTCTCTCTCCAACGAGCTGATAAACTGGCTGGCTCTGCACCCCCTGTAGATGGCCAGCCCATGGATCGTACCGATGTTATTAACGTCCTTAAAGATATGTCGAGAACAGAGGACTTGTGACGTCAGTTAATCCACATCGCTGTCCAGGATGAAAGACTTGGAGTAAGAATTGGCACGGCCAGACACGAGAGGTACATCGGGAAAACGAGGTGCCTTGTCAACCAACACAAAACTGGCACTATCAGTCACCGAACGCTGATGCATATGCTGGGGGGGGGGGGGGGAGGAAGAGGAGGATCTGGGCAGCTATGGACCTGTCCGGAGTGCAATGGAGATACCCCAACTGATAACTGATCTCTCTCTCTCTCTCTCTCTCTCTCTCCTCTCTCTCGTGCATATGCGAGGGAGTGTGTATTTGTGTGTTATTGAGTGAGTGCATAACTGTGAGTTCGTGCAAATATGTAAGCATGTATGTGTGTGTGTTTTGCAAACGTGCGTGTATACGTGTGTGTCTGTCTGTCTCATAACATGGTAATATGCAATGTTTATGTTTACAACATTCATTTTATTTTTTCAATGTATATTTACAAGGTGTAATGTGTGTTTCTTTTGTTTGTGTATATTACAGAGCATTGCCGTTTGTTAGTGTTAGGTGTCACATGTGTGAACAAAGCAAATACATACATATATACAGTTATATTATGACATTTATGGCATAGTGCATGTAAACAACATTCATTTGACAATGGTTGTTTTCCTATGTGAATGTATCATGCACTATTGATGTACGAAAGATAAGTGACTGGAAGGACCGAACGTAAGACGCGCCTGCGTGCCCAGTTTGTGACCCTTTGAAAATAAAGATAGTTCGTTCGTCCTCTCTCTCTTTCTCTTTCGCAATGAAACACAAAATTATGAACTACTCGTGCCCTTAAGTAAGAAAGTAAATGGTGATGATAGACCCCTATTGTTATAGCCCAGTACTCACTGGGTGGCTGATGCGGACATTATCAAGCCAGCCGACTCTACTTCCAAAACATCGATCGTCTGGTAACCAGTTTAGACTGGGTTGACCTTGGAGCCAAGGTCGATCGAAACAATTCAACCAATGGGCACCCGTAGCCATGACAACGACCACAGTTGGTGCAACATGCCAGCGTCCTGCCACTACGCTACCGCATCTTCTTCTAGCCTTGAAAGATGATGCTGAAAATCAGTGATCATATAGTCAGAGTGGTGTTTTGTCAATGTTCATATGGTCAGGGTGGTGTTTTGTCAATGTTCATATAGTCAGAGTGGTGTTTTGTCAATGTTCATATGGTCAGAGTGGTGTTTTGTCAATGTTCATATGGTCAGGGTGGTGTTTTGTCAATGTTCATATGGTCAGGGTGGTGTTTTGCCAATGTTCATATGGTCAGAGTGGTGTTTTGTCAATGTTCATATAGTCAGAGTGGTGTTTTGTCAATGTTCATATGGTCAGGGTGGTGTTTTGTCAATGTTCATATGGTCAGAGTGGTGTTTTGTCAATGTTCATATGGTCAGAGTGGTGTTTTGTCAATGTTCATATAGTCAGAGTGGTGTTTTGTCAATGTTCATATGGTCAGAGTGGTGTTTTGTCAATGTTCATATAGTCAGAGTGGTGTTTTGTCAATGTTCATATTGTCAGGGTGGTGTTTTGTCATGTTCATATTGTCAGGGTGGTGTTTTGTCATGTTCATATAGTCAGAGTGGTGTTTTGTCATGTTCATATGGTCAGAGTGGTGTTTTGTCATGTTCATATTGTCAGAGTGGTTGTTTTTGCCAATGTTCATATGGTCAGGGTGGTGTTTTCATGTTCATATTGTCAGAGTGGTGTTTTGTCATGTTCATATGGTCAGAGTGGTGTTTTTGTCATGTTATATGGTCAGGGTGGTGTTTTGTCATGTTCATATTGTCAGAGTGGTGTTTTGCCAATGTTCATATTGTCAGAGTGGTGTTTTGCCAATGTTCATATGGTCAGAGTGGTGTTTTGTCATGTTCATATGGTCAGGGTGGTGTTTTGTCATGTTCATATGGTCAGAGTGGTGTTTTGTCATGTTCATATTGTCAGAGTGGTGTTTTGCCAATGTCATATGGTCAGGGTAGTGTTTTGTCATGTTCATATTGTCAGAGTGGTGTTTTGTCATGTTCATATGGTCAGAGTGGTGTTTTGCCAATGTTCATATGGTCAGGGTGGTGTTTTGTCATGTTCATATTGTCAGAGTGGTGTTTTGCCAATGTTCATATGGTCAGAGTGGTGTTTTGTCATGTTCATATGGTCAGGGTGGTGTTTTGTCATGTTCATATGGTCAGAGTGGTGTTTTGTCATGTTCATATTGTCAGAGTGGTGTTTTGCCAATGTTCATATGGTCAGGGTGGTGTTTTGTCATGTTCATATTGTCAGAGTGGTGTTTTGTCATGTTCATATGGTCAGAGTGGTGTTTTGTCATGTTCATATGGTCAGGGTGGTGTTTTGTCATGTTCATATTGTCAGAGTGGTGTTTTTGTCATGTTCATATTTCAGAGTGGTGTTTTGTCATGTTCCATATGGTCAGAGTGGTGTGTTTGCCAATGTTCATATGGTCAGGTGGTTTTTGTCATGTTCATATGGTCAGAGTGGTGTTTTGCCAATGTTCATATGTCAGGGTGGTGTTTTTTGTCATGTTCATATTGTCAGAGTGTGTTTTGTCATGTTCATATTGTCAGAGTGGTGTTTTGTCATGTTCATATGGTCAGAGTGGTGTTTGCCAATGTTCTATTGGTCAGGGTGGTGTTTTGTCAAGCTCATATGGTCAGGGTGGTGTTTTGTCATGTTAATATTGTCAGAGTGGTGTTTTGTCATGTTCATATGGTTAGAGGTGGAGTTTTGCCAACTGTTCATATGTCAGGGGTGGTTGTTTTTTGTCATGTTCATATTGTCAGAGTGGTGTTTTGTCATGTTCATATGGTCAGAGTGGTGTTTTGCCAATGTTCATATGGTCAGGGTGGTGTTTTGTCATGTTCATATTGTCAGAGTGGTGTTTTGTCATGTTCATATGGTCAGAGTGGTGTTTTGTCCAATGTTCATATGGTCAGGGTGGTGTTTTGTCATGTTCATATTGTCAGAGTGGTGTTTTGTCATGTTCATATGGTCAGAGTGGTGTTTTGCCAATGTTCATATGGTCAGGGTGGTGTTTTGTCAATGTTCATATGGTCAGGGTGGTGTTTTGTCATGTTCATATTGTCAGAGTGGTGTTTTGTCATGTTCATATGGTCAGAGTGGTGTTTTGTCATGTTCATATGGTCAGAGTGGTGTTTTGCCAATGTTCATATGGTCAGGGTGGTGTTTTGTCAATGTTCATATGGTCAGGGTGGTGTTTTGTCATGTTCATATTGTCAGAGTGGTGTTTTGTCATGTTCATATTGTCAGAGTGGTGTTTTGCCAATGTTCATATGGTCAGGGTGGTGTTTTGTCATGTTCATATGGTCAGGGTGGTGTTTTGTCATGTTCATATTGTCAGAGTGGTGTTTTGTCATGTTCATATGGTCAGAATGGTGTTTTGCCAATGTTCATATGGTCAGAGTGGCGTTTTGTCAATGTTCATATAGTCAGGGTGGTGTTTTGTCAATGTTCATATAGTCAGAGTGGTGTTTTGTCAATGTTCATATAGTCAGGGTGGTGTTTTGTCAATGTTCATATAGTCAGAGTGGTGTTTTGTCAATGTTCGTATGGTTGTCAATGCTCATATAGTCAGGGTGGTGTTTTGTCAATGCTCATATAGTCAGGGTGGTGTTTTGTCAATGCTCATATAGTCAGGGTGGTGTTTTGTCAATGTTCAATTCAACATTTACGGGAAAAAATCAACATTTGTCCTCGTTCAGCCGGCTTCTACAGCGTCGGTTATAACTGAGGTCCGTTTTTGTGCGAGTTTTGATATTGTTTCCTTTCTTTGTTCTCTTTCGAGTTAATCCTAAACAGGACCGGTTATATCTTCTCCTCTCTGCTCTTCAAATTCGATTGACTATTATAGGGCTCACGCTGACTGGCATTTTCATTATTGCGTTGAATTGGTCCTGGTGAAGACCAGGACATATTAGCCTCCCAGTTGTTCGTTGCTTAATCTAACAGTCCTCATAAGGTAAAGTCCTCAAAAGGACTAGGATCGTCCTCATAAGGACTGATATAGTCCTCACAGGGGCTCGTATAGTCCTCACAAGGACTGGTATAGTCCTCAAAAGGGCTGGGATAGTCCTCATAAGAACTGGTATAGTCCTCACAGGGATTGGTATAGTCCTGATAAGGGCTGGTATAGTCCTCACAAGGACTGTTATAGTTCTCACAGCGACTGGTATAGTCCTCACAAGGACTGGTGTTGAATTGTCAATGTTATCCTGTAAGGATGTTTTATAAAAGTTGTTGTCGTTTCCTAAGTTGTGTTTAAGGCATTCAATTGTAGATACCCACCTCCCTGTGCAAGTTCACCTGCTACCTTGTTGCCTGGTGTGTTGCCGTGGGTCAGGCATCAATTGAATCGTGCAGCAAACTTTTGGTTGTCGTCAATTCAAGGGAGAGAATCATACCATTCAGCCATCTGTGCTTAGTAAGATGGTTGCATGTCTTCTACAAGACATTGCAGTCAACCCCAACAATTTTTTTCTGTTTGTGATTTACAAGGTAAGTTTACATCAAAATTCTGCCATTGCTTTCTGAACAACCAATGCTCACACCCTTCTTAAAAATCAGGTTCAACCCCTACACCGATCAGTTGGACTAGAATGTTGACTTCTTGTCCTTGACTTGGGGACGTAAATGACAAGTACCTCAGAAGTTGGAGTGGGTTCGCCTAATGGCCAGGGACACTGATAATTGTAGTATAGGGAAAGCTAGCCAACAAATAAAAATCAATCCAGCGTGGACAATGCTTGAGCTCAAAGCAAGCATATGCAAACAAAAACAAACTACTAACTTTCAAAAAAGGAAAATAATTTTCTTATTCATTGACAAAGAAGAGTTACACAAAATATTCCCACAGGCATCAAGAAAGACAAACAAGCTGCTTTAAGTCACAACATTCAAAATATAATTTATCACGATTGTGCTGACATACAACAGCTCGCTAAGGGTTTGTAATGTCAAACAATTTTACATAATACTTTCAATGCATGTTATTATATACCTGAGTTTGTGAAGAAGATTTAAATAACAACAAACTGGCAAGATACAATTAACACATGATAAATCAATGGTAAGTCTAAAAATAGTATAAACTACTCTAAATTGATTACGCAATGTTGTTGCACAAACGATAAGTATATAGAAAGTATAAAACACTCTAAATTGATTACGCAATGTTGTTGTACAAACCATAAGTATATAGAATTATAGTATTCAACACTCTAAATTGATTATGCAATGTAATACTAATAGTAAGTATGTAAAAAAAATTATACCATCATCATCTCATCTTGTTCCTCTTATACCTTGCGGTGCCGAGGTGAAGCATAAAAAGTATACAACGTTCTGAACTGATTATGCAGACACAGGTAATCATGCTTCTTCAGTCCTCTGTGTCCTAATAGTTTTATGAAAAACGTTGTGTATATTGTTTCTTGCCCAGTTGTTTAAGCGTTCCTCTTATATCATTTATTGTTGCTTTCCACTCCTTCTTGTCTAGCATTTCCACACACAAGTATACCCTGGGACTCTGAGATCATTAAGCACATTTTTTAAAATTTTCTTTTCTTTGTTGTCATTTTTTTCATTCTCTGCGTTTCTGACTCATACAAGTTACTGATTTAACATTAGATGTGAATATTCCGATTATGATGATCAGTGTCATTTCTTTTGTCTTCACAAATGTTCTAGTGCCATAAAAGCTACTCTTGCTTTTGTATGCTTATTCTGATATCTGTATTTGTTCCCCATCTTTTCCTACATTGTTACCCAGATAAGTAACAGTCATTCATCACAAATATGGTCAATAACAAAATATCTGTCATCTACAACCTGTAGTACCTTGTGGTGTAGGACAGGGGGGTCTTGTGCCTGAGGAATTAAGGCTGCCTGGCTAGTACAGTTGCCACGAACTATGCGGGTTAGAATTTTCTTTTTGTTCCCCCAACATTAAAAAATCCACACCTTACTGAGGATTCGAACGCAGGCGTCCCGAAAGAGGGCGCCTGTATTCTAGCCACTCAGCCAGCCGCTCCCAACTTACAAATACTAACCTCACAAAATGAACACTTCAAAGTATCAGCCACAAATACCGGCCTGCTGTCCTATAAGTGGTAAAACATCAAAGTACCCTCCTTGGGACTGTACGCATTTCTCCCAGCCATCCCACTGTTGTTAAAAGATTTAAGGAGGGCTTCCTTAGGAATGGACTACAGATGGCCATTAAGGTCCACATTATGTCTTCTCATGACTTAAATAGAGCTCATTTTTTAGCATTTTCAGCTTTGGGAACAGCCAAAATTTCCCAGCAGCCATGCTGGGCGAAGCAGGGATTTTGTGTCAGGCCAAGAAAGTTTGAATCGAATGTGAAGAATGCAAATGAGCGGACCTGAGGATAACAGAAACTTGGCAGCAGCATCATATAATGCAACCGCCCACTCATTTTATTTTATTAATTGTATTTCTCCAGACCAAAATTCTGATACTTTTCTAATACACATCACACAAAATGTCAGTATGAGAGAAGATACTGGATAGTTTGACATCATAGCATGGAGGAATGTAAGAATCAGGAATGATTGGCATCACAAGCGGCTGAAGGTTGTGGACAGACGTGATCATCAATACCCCATGGCATGGACTATAAGAACTATCTTTGCAGACTACTTGAACAGACCTCATACAAAATGTTGCTGCTAAGTGTGTATGAGAATGCTGTAATGGTCTCATTAAGCCGAATACAACACATCATCAACTGTTGATTACACTTGAGTAAAATCATCACTGTTTGGTCATATCAAAGCACACAAAGTTCTGGTTAAATATCACACAGTCACATTCTGTGGTTCTCAAAATCTCATCTTGTCCAACCTCTTCTCCCACACTGGACAACTTGAGGTACTGATGTTCTTCTAGCCAAAGAAGTTAAAGTCCAGGTCGTGATATACAATGACACATCTGTAAAAAGGAAAGCAATAAATTATAAAAAACAACGGCAAACTACCTTCTTTAAAGTTGCCTAGTTTATCATGAATTGCATAATTACAGATCGTCACAAGATAAGGACAGGGACATTGAAATTAGCAACATGGAATGATCGGACGTTAAGTGACGACGGAAAATTAGATAGCATCAAACAAGAAATGGAAAGAGAGTAGACTAATATATTAGTAATGTGCGAAACGAGATGGAAAAGAGCAGGGATTAAGGCAAATGAAGATTTTAAGATTTTTTATTCTGGGGGAGAAGAATGACAAAGAGGTGTAGCAATCATCTTGGATCGGCATATATCAAAATCTGTTCAAGGATATTGGGCTGTATCAGACAGAGTTCTACTGGTAAAATTAATTGGCAGAACTTTCAACATAAACATCAGTCAAATATATGCCTCAACAGGAGAAGAAAAGATAGTATAGAGGAATTTTATAAGAGTCTGCTTTTAAGAAATGTAAACATGCTTTATTTCAATGAGTTAAGAATTGGGCACACAGGTTGAGAGAGAGAGAGAGAGAGAGAGAGAGAGAGAGAGAGAGAGAGAGAGAGAGAGAGAGAGAGAGAGAGAGAGAGAGAGAGAGAGAGAGAGAAGAGAGAGAGAGAGAGAGAGAGAGAGAGAGAGAGAGAGAGAGAGGTGGAGTTAAAATTATCCCAGACAACAGAAAAGACATAGGCAGAGAGAGAAAAAGAGTGCACAAGTGAAAAATAATAAAGAAAAGAAGACAAACATGAAGGTATTCACATGAAAAGAAGGCACACATACAAACAAAGACATTCACTATAGTCAAAGCGGACAAGAGAAGATAACCCTACCACTAATGCATCACAGGTAAACAAGGGAAGATAATCACACATTATTGGGAACCTCTGTGGTAAAGTAGTTAAACCACCTGCCTTGCACTCCAAAGGTTGTGGGTTCGACTCCGGACTCAGTCATTCAGTTTACAAGAGCAATTTTCTCGCAGACTCCTGGAGTTGTCGGTGGAAAAACACTGAGACATATAGGATACCACCCGGTGCAATTAAGTCAATTCTCTCACATTTAACCCCTTTAAACTTATGAACTGACCTGTCCGGCTCCAGGCCAAGCTCATCTTTCAAAAGGTGCTTGATCGGTGGTCCATACTTGGGGTTTCGCTCTGCATCAAACACGCTAACTGCATGAATGTGCACAGTGCATGCTGGCTCTGTCGACCCCAGCCTCAATAACCGCACTCCTGGCACGATGATTACACTCATTCTCTGAATGAAATAATTGATGGGCACTGATTGGTACACACAAAATGACAATGATAGCAACAGAAAATATGTATATCTTTTTTTAATGTTTTTCCCCACAGCAATCTCAAAGTTAAAACAAAATCTGTCTGTTTGCACAAAGATTTTATTTTATATTTGACATTAACCGTGGGGATAGAAAATGGTCCACATTCGAACAATAGCTGTGACTGGGTGTTTTGCGTATTTCAGTCATAGTACTATTTATTTATTTATTTATTCACTTTATTGATTGATTGATTTAGGAACCGACATCACAGCAATCGGGACGTTCCCGAATATTCACTTTATATAATATATAACTCCACAGTGAGCATCTGACGAGATGCAGCGATATAAACTGCACATCATTAAGAACTAGTAAGCATGGTATTTTTGATTTCACAAAATTAACTACAGATAAACAATATTTCTACACCTTATCGAGCCAACATGATGCTAAGTGTGATATAAGTTCAACTGAAGGAAGTATACATTGTCAAATTCTGTTTACTGAGCATTAAAATTGTGGAAGATATCACAAAGAAAATAAAATAATGTGATGATACTAGTATGCTGATATAACAGCCTTTGGTAGAAATACAAATGTCAGCACTGAATCAGAGATAGTAACAAACCATCCCACTTGTTCTTGTTTCAGTGTTCCATAAATGTAGTAGATGGTGGTTTAAAAGTCAAAGTTTATAACCATGGAAAATTAACAGAAGTGTCTCCGGCGATATCTCTGGCGGGCCTATTCCCGGTGGTCACGGGATCCGCAAAAGTCAGGCGGGGAGTCTGACGATAGTGCATGCTTTTACACAGGTCTGGACACTTGTGTTTTGCCAGATGTGCGCGACCCTACGGTTTAGGCGCGTACGAGGCCCTCACCTGTGGGACTTGGCTAAAAGCCTCTAAGTCAGGTCCTTGGGCTCCAGGGTCTGGCCACCACTCGCCTCCTGCTCGTGGAGGTGAGGTCTCGGAGGATTGACGCTGAGCAGCCAGCGTCTGCAGCCTACCTTGTGCCAGATGTATTGGTTACCCATTCCTCCGGAATACACAGGGTGAGGCTGAGAGAGGGAACATGTCGTTTTGGCACCACATGTTTCTCTTAAGCTCTGCCCAGGCATTGTGATGGAATTTTGGAGACATTCCAACTCACATACTTTGGTCTGTCAAGACTGCAAGGTGCCACTCAATTGAGCAAGTAAATTTGTTTTTAAGTTACCAGCATATCTCTTTCTAAATACGCTCTATTTACAATACAGCAGCATAATAATTTTTTTATGGATGAGAAACATCAAAATTGCTGTAAGTAATTACATTAAAATAAGCTAACTTTACAGAGCAATGAAAAGAATAAGCTATAATTATTCAAACAAAAACTGCAACAAGGAAACCATAAAATACATATTCTTACTTCAAGTGGTTTTCCTAGTGCTTCAGCAACAACCTGTGCTATTCTGAGTTCAATTCCTTCTTTCAGAGCAGTCTCCTTGAGGTTAGTGTACACATAGACTAGAGGCATCTTGTCTTATATACTTCTGGCCTAAGTTAATTACTGAGGATAAAAACAAATTAAGAATGCCAATCATGGTAGTGTAGTGGCTGGACACTGGCTGGCCGACTCATGGTCAAGGGTTTGATCCCCATTCAAACGGATTTGAATATTTTCTTTCCCACCGAACTCCCAGGTAGAGCCAGACTTTATAAAATAGGTCCAAGGACATGTCTTGGGAAATAAAGGCAGCTGGCAGGATAATGACCATATAATCCACCAGGTGCAGACTGGTCTATACAAATATGGGTTTAGCACCATATGCCCATTCGTCTTGTGTGTAAATAGGTATGGTACTTGTACTTTAGTTACAGTAAGAAAGATAAATGTGTGATGAACATCATATTTAAAAGTCTGTGCACTGAAATGTTAAACAGAACATGTTCTGTTGTACTGCATTGATTCTTGGTACGTGAACAAATTAGCAAGATTCTGGAGGTCGCGGGGATATGGTTTCTGAGACAAGTGTTGTAAATACCTTGAATGGGCAGAGTACCTTGGATGGGCAGAGTAAATAACAATTGCCTGCAAGAGGCTAATCAAAGCAGAATATACACAACTATAAGAGAGATCAGTAAGAAAAGAAGCAGAGGCAGATTAAGAGAAATGATGCTGCATGAAGTGAGATGGAAGAATATCATCAGCAGAGTTGATCCAGAACACCAAGGACCGAGATCTATGGAAAGACACAGACGCCTACGCCTGCTGGCAAGTCACATGATGATGATGATACAAAAGAGACAGTATTCTTTGATCATATAATTTTTTTTAAAGGCAACTGAGAACATTGTGATGACTGGAATGAACAGTGGTTGAAGAGGCAGACTAAGAGAGATGATGAAGGATGGACTAAAATGATGAAAAGGAGGAATATATCAACAGAATTGATCCAGACCACCAATGATACAGATCTGTAGAGAGACATGAACACCTTTGTCACTTTGCAAGGCACATAATGATGGGAGGAGAGTAGAGCACCACTGGAGGGAACTGTGCAACAAAAGTGATCCTTTGTCTACATCATGGACTTCTTAAAAACTTCTCCCTGAATCCCAACTATTGAGTAATGTATTCTGTTACTTTCTACATTTGATCAGAACATACTAAAGACATCTGGCTTCCCCTTTGCTGACTTACACTTAGTATTTAGTCTCCTTAAAAGAATAATACAATCAACACTAATGTTATCAAAATATCAAATGGCATAGAGAAGGGAAGGGAAGGAACAGAAGGAAGGGAAGGAAAAGAAGGAAGGGAAGGAAGGAAGAAGGAAGGAAGGAAGGAAGGAAGGAAGGAAGGAAGGAAGGAAGGAAGGAAGGAAGGAAGGAAGGAAGGAAGGAAGGAAGGAAGGAAGGAAGGAAGGACTACTGGGAACGCTAACCCAGTAAATAAACGCCCACAGAAGTTGGATGCCAATCCTGGATAATTAATAAACAAGCGGGAAAAAAAAAATAACTGCAGATGTGGTTTTATAGAAGAACGCTGAAAATTCCTTGGACAGCTAAATTTAGCAATCTCAACCTGGGGAGGAAATTACAAGTACCTCAGAAGTCGGAGTGGGTTCACCTGATGGCGTTGGACACTAGTAATAGGGAAAGTTTATCCCCAAGCAAACAGTCCAGTGCACTTCCCAGTAGTGGCAACTACTAATAGCAGTAGCATGCTGTGCACTATACATTCATGTTCACAGTGAGATAATTGGGGGGGGGGGGGGGGGGGAGAGGGGGGGGGGAGGTAAGATATTTGAAACACTCTGGGGGTGAGTGACAATGCATGAGACGGGATCTGCAAGGGAGGGGAGCTGAGCAAAGTATCTACAGTCTTTTCCACAGGCTGTGATCCGAGCGCTGTTTTGTAATACACTTGCTATGAGATGATGATCATTATTATGGTAGTGATGGTGTGTGGTAACTAGTTCCCATCAGCCAGGTAACGTTACTCGGCCAATATCTAATACGCCTCTCATTGTGACATACATTTATGGTGCATAATGTGACCATAATGTGCATAATGTCATCATCATCATCATCTTGCCAGTTGTCACTAAGTTCTCCACTCTATTTCTTCTCATAACATGTCCAAAAAATGTTGACTGTCTACATCTAATTTCTCTAATCAATTTACGATTTTCATTTGCCTCCTGTAGTACTTGGTCATTGGTTTTTCTGTCTGTCCATGGTATTCTTTGCATTTTCCTCAGAAACCAAATTTCTGCAGCCATCAGATGTTTTTCAGCCTGACTGCTCATTGTCCAAGTTTCACATCCATACAAAAGAACAGGCTCTATGTATCCCCTCAACACTCTTTTTCTCGTTTCAATTGACATCTTTTTATTGGTCAGAATGTTTTTCATCTTGGTAAAGGCTACTTTCGCCATGGCGATTCTTGTTCTAATCTCTTCAAGGCATCTCCCATCAGATGTTATGACTGTTCCGAGATAATTCTACCGATTCACTTGTTGAAGAATATTCTCATTTACTTGTATATTACATTGTGGTATTTCGTTCTTCCTAGTGACGACCATAACCTGCGTCTTTTTACAATTTAATTCTAACCCCACTGTGTACAACAACAGCATCTACCAATTGTTGCAGATCCTGCTCATTTGTCTGCAATCAACACTGTATCATCCACATATCTAATGTTATTGATGTTTCATCCTCCAATGCTGATTCCATTTATGCAGAAGATATTTTCACTGTACAGGGAAAAAAGATCTGGAGACATTACCATTACTGGAAACAACCAAATAAATTAGTTTGCTCGCTGGAATTTAGGTGGCCTGGTGTGCCTTGCCAGTGAGAAGAACTGATCGTTCGGGTCCACATCGATTGATGGACGTCAGTAGCGCCGATTGGGCAAATCTTGAGCTACAGCCTACGATGGGTGACGTAATATTCTGTTATGATAATTTGGCAGTGTCCAGCATGTGCAGCGTGGTTACACACCCGCTTCACATGCCAAAGATCTGGGATTTGTTTCCGGATCCGGTCAAGGATATGCACTACTGACGAGCTAAAACAAGAGCGAAACTCGAGTCTAGTGCTTCCACATTGACATGGATAGGCCTCAGGTTCATACCACTAATACCCGAATACGATCAGCGTTGCCAGTAGTGGGTTGTGCTCAATATTTAAATCTCAAATCCCGAAACAACCAAATAAAGACAGTAATAATAGAAGGCAGAATTTCTCAGCTTCCAATTAAGGGCCGCGATAAAAATCTTCCTTATCTCTTTCTTAGGTCATCATTACACTTCCTGGTATTAAATTACGTCACCATATAATTCATAACTCCGCTTAGAATCAACGTACAGTCTTCGTTGAGATACCGTTGGATTCGTCTTGCCAAGCTCTATCTAACTGGTATGATTTCATAAGTAAAAACCAACTTTTTAAATATTGACCAAAATTGCTAATAAAACTATTAAAACTGTCACTGTCAGTCAATTCAAAACTCAATTCAATTTCTTTATCTTTTCTTTACCGCAAAACTTTCAACACGGTACCAATCACTCAATCAGTAAGCTTAAAACAGGACATCGGCTCTCTCTAAACAAGCCAATAGGAAAATATAAAAACAAACTGTAATATTAAGTACATGATAAACTAAACAAGACACCTCAATGAATAAATAGGAATGTGAATGTCTCCGACCGCAAACTCCCAGATCTACAACTGTCCCGTCTGCTGAAGTTGATCAAAGTTCACAGTTCAAAGGTCATTTGTCTTGACCAGGGTACGTCCAAACTTTCGGCTAAATCTGCAATGAGTGAATCGGCCAGCTTGACTAGAACACGATCGTATGTAACAAGAAAATGGACGTTGCGGCCAAAGCCTTCGTCAACATACAAACAACAAACACACACTGTTACAACTACATGAAAAAAACTCTACGTGAAATCTATCCACCCATCCATCATGTGTCATGCCGATAAGCGTGGGCGGTCATGTTCTGCCATCTCACTTGATCACCAGAGTCGTGGATCAGCTCCGTGTTCCTGTCTCGACCATACCACGTGGCCAAGTCATCCAGGTATTTACTTCTCGGTCTTCCCCTTGGTCTCTTCCCTTCGACCTTGCCATCGGTTTTCTTGTTATGGACTTGACACGTGTGTGGGTGAATACCGCGTGTAGGAAGATTAACATCATCATCATCATCATCATCATCATCATCATCATCATCAAGTGCCATGCCAACAGAGATGGGTGGCCATGGTTTGCCATCTCACACGATTGCCTGAGTCTCGAATCAGGTCTGTGTACTTGTCCCGACCATGCCATGCTGCCAAACCACCAAGGTATTTATCCCTTTGTCTTCATCTTGCTCTCTTCCCATCAAGCTTGCTAGTTGTCACCAAATTTTCAAGTCCATTTCTCCTCATAATATGCCCAAAATCTTGTCTGCCTACGTCTAATTTCTGCAATCAATCTCTGGTTTTTATTTGTCTAAAAACCGTCTCCTTTGATTTTTTGTCCGTCCATGGTATTCTTTGCATTGTTACCCACACCTCCACTGCCTTTAGATGTTTCTCATCCTTGTCTGTTAATTGTACATGTTTCACGCGCATACAACAATACGGGTTCTATATAGCACATCAACACTCTTTTTCTCAATGCAATTAACAACTTTTTGTTGGTATTTTTTTCCATTTTGCAGAAGGCCACCTTTGCCATGGCAACTCTTTCTAATCCTCTTGTAAGTTGCTTTCATTTATCTAAGGTAGTTTTGATATCATTACTCAATCTTCCTCTTGCTGTGTATCCGTATTTTCTTTCAGTGTGGCTCTTTGTGGTAGATAGTACCGTGGGGGGGGGGGGGGGGGGGATTAAGCGTGCAAGAGGAAGACAAAGTTACATGTGTGTGGACAATATCAATAGATGGAATGTGTCACAAACGCACTCCTAACATACGAACAGGGTGCAGACTGATGAATAATGTACATGTGATGGTATTTTATGGTGACGGGTGTTTGGTGGCTGTTGTGGTGTTATCGGAGTGGTGATGTAACAGAGTAGAATTTGTTGTAGCAACACACAATCTACTATACACAGTTGCTAGGACACGAGCCCCGGCGATCACAATTTATTACCACACGCGATCCAACAGTGGTGACATGTTGCATTACAGCACACCTTTATGTGGGCCATGCCTATCTCCGTCTTGTGTAACCAGTTTTTTATTTCCTGGGACATTTTCGCCTTCACATAAAGTATCAATTGATTTTATCCAGGACGCTGATGGACCTGTGTGTTGTTAAATGAGTACGTCGTCTTCTTCTGACTGTCATTCGCACATACAGATGGTGCAAGCGCCTCATCTTCTCTCACACCTAATCAACACGCTTTCTGACATTTACGTATGTTTGAATATGCGCTGTCTGAAGTCAAGGATGAAAATGGGTGCTTCGTTATCATTGTCGCTGCACTGTAATGATGACTCGTTTGAATGCGAATCATGTTTATCGAAAGCGATAGGTATTCAAATAGACGCTACATTCCGAATTCATTCTAGAGATGTCGAAACGATCATCATCATCATCATCATCATCATCATCATCATCATCATCATCATCATCATCATCATCATCATCATCATCATCATCTCCTCCTCCTCCTCCTCCTCCCCCATCTCCTCATCCCCTTCTTCTTCTTCTTCTTCTTCTTCTTCTTCTTCTTCTTCTTCTTCTTCTTCTCCATGTACCCCGTGAAGTGTTGGCGTGGGAGTGTGGGGGGGGGGGGGGGGGGGGGTAGGGGGGGGGGGGGTTAAAAATCGTTGATGCGCTCTATCTATATTTTTCTGTGCATGTTGGTATTTATTTCACTAAGGTTGTTCTGGATACCATCACTTATCTTTCACGCGGTCTTCCCCTTGCTCTGTATCCATTATATTTTTCTGTGCATGTTGGTATTTATTTCACTAAGGTTGTTCTGGATACCATCACTTATCTTTCACGCGGTCTTCCCCTTGCTCTGTATCCATTATATTTTTCTGTGCATGTTGGTATTTATTTCACTAAGGTTGTTCTGGATACCATCACTTATCTTTCACGCGGTCTTCCCCTTGCTCTGTATCCATTATATTTTTCTGTGCATGTGGTATTTATTTCACTAAGGTTGTTCTGGATACCATCACTTATCTTTCACGCGGTCTTCCCCTTGTCTGTATCCATTATATTTTTCTGTGCATGTTGGTATTTATTTCACTAAGGTTGTTCTGGATACCATCACTTATCTTTCACGCGGTCTTCCCCTTGCTCTGTATCCATTATATTTTTCTGTGCATGTTGGTATTTATTTCACTAAGGTTGTTCTGGATACCATCACTTATCTTTCACGCGGTCTTCCCCTTGCTCTGTATCCATTATATTTTTCTGTGCATGTTGGTATTTATTTCACTAAGGTTGTTCTGGATACCATCACTTATCTTTCACGCGGTCTTCCCCTTGCTCTGTATCCATTATATTTTTCTGTGCATGTTGGTATTTATTTCACTAAGGTTGTTCTGGATACCATCACTTATCTTTCACGCGGTCTTCCCCTTGCTCTGTATCCATTATATTTTTCGGTTTTTTTTTCAAAAATTTTTTTGGATTATTATTTTCCCCCGGGTTTCCCCTTGTCATCCTTATTTTTCGGCTTTTTTTTTTTCTTTTTTCTGGATCCAATTTCTTTCAGGGTTTCCCCTTTGTCTGTACCTATATTTTTCGGGGGTTTTTTTTTTCCAAATTTTTCTGGATTTTTTTTTCCCCGGTTTCCCCCTTGTCATCCTTAAATTTTTCGTCTTGGTTTTTTTCATAATTTTTCGGGTCCATTTATTTTTTCCCCGGGTTTCCCCCTTGTCATCCTTTTTTTTTGTCTTTGTTTTTTTCATAATTTTTGGATTATTTTTTCCCCGGGTTTTCCCCTTGGTCATCCTTATTTTTCGGCTTTTTTTTTTCATAATTTTCTGGATTATTTTTTCCCCGGGTTTTGTCTGATCCTTTATATTTTCGGGCTTTGGGTTTTTTTTCATAATTTTCTGGATTATTTTTTCCCCGGGTTTTTTCTGATCCTTTATATTTTTCGGTTTTTTTTTTCATAATTTTCTGGATTATTTTTTCCCCGGGTTTTTTCCTGATCCTTTAATTTTTTTGTCTTTGGGTTTTTTTTCATAATTTTTCGGATTTTATTTTCCCCGGGTTTTTTCTGATCCTTTATATTTTCGGGCTTTGGGTTTTTTTCATAATTTTTCCCCCATTTTTTTAAAATTTTCCCCTTGTCATCCTTATTTTCGGTTTTTTTTTTCATAATTTTTCGGGTTATTTTTCCCCGGGTTTTTTCCTGATCCTTTAATTTTTCGGCTTTTTTTTTTTCATAATTTTCTGGATTATTATTTCCCCGGGGTTCCCCTTCTTTTCCTTTTTTTCTTGCTTTGGGTATTTTTTTATATTTTCTGGAAAATTTATTTTAAAAGGTCTTCCCCTTTTTTTACCTTTTTTTCTTGCTGTTTTTTATTTCCTGGTTTTTTGGTTTCCCCCTTTATTTTCCCGGTCTTCCCTTTCTTACCTTTTTTTTCTGTCATTTTATTTTTTTAAAGGTGTTTTAAAAATCATTTATTTTGGGTTTCCCCTTTCCCCTTTTTTTTTTTTTTTTTTTTTTTTTCCCCAAATTTTTTTAAACCCCCTTTTTCCCCCTTTTCCCCTTTTTTCCCTTTTTTTTTTATTTTTAAATTTTTTTAAATTTTCATCCTCCCCTTTTTCCCCTTTCCCCCTTTCCTTTTTTTTTTTTTGTGTTTTTTTTTTTTTTTTCAAATCTTTACCCCCTTTTTGTTTATTTATTTTTTTTGCATTTTGGTATTTATTTTGGTTTTTTCCTTTTTTTTTGGGTTTCCCCCCTTTCCATTATATTTTTCTGTGCATGTTGGTATTTATTTCACTAAGGTTGTTCTGGATACCATCACTTATCTTTCACGCGGTCTTCCCCTTGCTCTGTATCCATTATATTTTTCTGTGCATGTTGGTATTTATTTCACTAAGGTTGTTCTGGATACCATCACTTATCTTTCACGCGGTCTTCCCCTTGCTCTGTATCCATTATATTTTTCTGTGCATGTTGGTATTTATTTCACTAAGGTTGTTCTGGATACCATCACTTATCTTTCACGCGGTCTTCCCCTTGCTCTGTATCCATTATATTTTTCTGTGCATGTTGGTATTTATTTCACTAAGGGTTTGTTCTGGACCCATTTTTTTTCCCCTTTCCCCGTTTTTCCTTTTTTTTTT
>JACEFZ010010307.1:385000-441159 GCA_014155875.1 Cepaea nemoralis | reverse complement strand
TGTTGTATCAGAAGTACAACCACAGAATTATGTTGTATCAGAAGTATAACCCGAGAGTGATGGTGCATAAGAGTGATGTTGTATCAAAAGAACAACCACAGAGTGATGTTGTATCAGAAGTATAACCCGAGAGTGATGTTGTATAAGAGTGATGTTGTATCAAAAGTACAACCATAGAGTGATGTTGTATCAGAAGTAGAACCATAGAGTGATGTTGTATCAAAATTACAACCACAGAGTGATGCTGTATCAGAAGTACAACCACAGAGTGATGTTGTATCAGAAGTATAACCGGAGAGTGATGTGTATAAGAGTGATGTTGTATCAAAAGTACAACCATAGAGTGGTGTTGTATCAGAAGTACAACCATAGAGTGATGATGTATCAGAAGTACACCCATAGAGTGATGTTGTATCAGAGTGATGTTGTATAAGACTGATGTTGTATCAAAAGTACAACCATAGAGTGGTGTTGTATCAGAAGTACAACCATAGAGTGATGTTGTATCAGAAGTACAACCATAGAGTGATGTTGTATCAGAAGTAGAACCATAGACTTATGTCGTATCAGAAGTACAACCACATTGTTATGTCGTATCAGAAGTACAACCCGAGAGTGATGTTGTATCAGAGTGATGTTGTATCAGAAGTACAACCCGAGAGTGATGTTGTATCAGAGTGATGTTGTATCAGAAGTACAACCCGAGAGTGATGTTGTATCAGAGTGATGTTGTATCAGAAGTACAACCCGAGAGTGATGTTGTATCAGAGTGATGTTGTATCAGAAGTACAACCCGAGAGTGATGTTGTATCAGAGTGATGTTGTAACAAAAGTACAACCACAGAGCGATATTCTATCAGAAGTAGAACCACATAAACCACGCTTCACATCAGCAAGCAGCAACAACAGATGACACAATTTTCAATTTGTTGTTATAACCAGGCGTGGGCGGGGACCAGGTCGTGGAGGTTCTACCTGTCAGTCTGTCAAACGGTGGACGGACCGAGCAGTTGGCAGGACAGATGCAAGATGATGGGCGACAGTAAGAAGCGAGTGGCTATCTTTGGCGCCGGACCGGTGAGTGTTACATATCACATGTATCTTCATATATTTATTGAGGAAATCATCGTGGCAAACTGAATACATGAGGGTGGGGATGATGATAAGGATGATTATGAATGTGAAGGTGATGATGATGATCGGAGCCTATCTCCAGAACTGTGACTGTATTCTCGCGTCCGCCTCAGATTGTGAAAGTTCATACAATGGGCCGTTGAAACAAAACACATTCTTACACGATCTCAGTTTGTCTGCAGCAACACGCCTGGCGTGAAATTCGTTCATCTACTAGACATAATGAAAGTTCATAGAATTCTCCTGTCTCTACTTGCCGGGACATATCCAGCTACTGAACCAACTTGGCAATCCTTAGTGTAGTAGAGGAGAGACTATTCTATGTTACATGTCATCTGTGCAGTTTAGTGTAGTAGAGGAGAGACTATTCTATGTTACAAGTCATCTGTGCAGTTTAGTGTAGTAGAGGAGAGACTATTCTATGTTACAAGTCATCTGTGCAGTTTAGTGTATTAGAGGAGAGACAACGCAATGTTACATGTCATCTGTGCAGTTTAGTGTAGTAGAGGAGAGACTATTCTATGTTACATGTCATCTGTACAGTTTAGTGTAGTAGAGGAGAGACTATTCTATGTTACATGTCATCTGTACAGTTTAGTGTAGTAGAGGAGAGACTATTCTATGTTACATGTCATCTGTACAGTTTAGTGTAGTAGAGGAGAGACTATTCTATGTTACATGTCATCTGTAAGTTTAGTGTAGTAGAGGAGAGACTATCACAACACTTACATGTCATCTGTAAGTTTAGTGTAGTAGAGGAGAGACTATTCTATGTTACATGTCATCTGTAAGTTTAGTGTAGTAGAGGAGAGACAACGCAACGTTACATGTCATCTGTGCAGTTTAGTGTAGTAGAGGAGAGACTATTCTATTTTACATGTCATCTGTACAGTTTAGTGTAGTAGAGGAGAGACTATTCTATGTTACATGTCATCTGTACAGTTTAGTGTAGTAGAGGAGAGACTATTCTATGTTACATGTCATCTGTACAGTTTAGTGTAGTAGAGGAGAGACTATTCTATGTTACATGTCATCTGTAAAGTTAGTGTAGTAGAGGAGAGACTACTACAACACTTACATGTCATCTGTACAGTTTAGTGTAGTAGAGGAGAGACTATTCTATGTTACATGTCATCTGTAAAGTTTAGTGTAGTAGAGGAGAGACTATTCTATGTTACATGTCATCTGTAAAGTTTAGTGTAGTAGAGGAGAGACTACACAACACTACATGTCATCTGTAAAGTTTAGTGTAGTAGAGGAGAGACTATTCTATGTTACATGTCATCTGTAAAGTTTAGTGTAGTAGAGGAGAGACAACGCAACGTTACATGTCATCTGTGCAGTTTAGTGTAGTAGAGGAGAGACTATTCTATTTTACATGTCATCTGTACAGTTTAGTGTAGTAGAGGAGAGACTATTCTATGTTACATGTCATCTGTGCAGTTTAGTGTAGTAGAGGAGAGACTAACTCTATGTTACATGTCATCTGTGCAGTTTAGTGTAGTAGAGGAGAGACTATTCTATGTTACATGTCATCTGTACAGTTTAGTGTAGTAGAGGAGAGACTATTCTATGTTACATGTCATCTGTGCAGTTTAGTGTAGTAGAGGAGAGACAACGCAACGTTACATGTCATCTGTGCAGTTTAGTGTAGTAGAGGAGAGACTATTCTATGTTACATGTCATCTGTAAAGTTTAGTGTAGTAGAGGAGAGACAACGCAACGTTACATGTCATCTGTAAAGTTTAGTGTAGTAGAGGAGAGACTATTCTATGTTACATGTCATCTGTGCAGTTTAGTGTAGTAGAGGAGAGACTATTCTATGTTACATGTCATCTGTACAGTTTAGTGTAGTAGAGGAGAGACTATTCTATGTTACATGTCATCTGTACAGTTTAGTGTAGTAGAGGAGAGACAACGCAACGTTACATGTCATCTGTGCAGTTTAGTGTAGTAGAGGAGAGACTATTCTATGTTACATGTCATCTGTACAGTTTAGTGTAGTAGAGGAGAGACTATTCTATGTTACATGTCATCTGTACAGTTTAGTGTAGTAGAGGAGAGACTATTCTATGTTACATGTCATCTGTGCAGTTTAGTGTAGTAGAGGAGAGACTATTCTATGTTACATGTCATCTGTGCAGTTTAGTGTAGTAGAGGAGAGACTATTCTATGTTACATGTCATCTGTAGCAGTTTAGTGTAGTAGAGGAGAGACTATTCTATGTTACATGTCATCTGTACAGTTTAGTGTAGTAGAGGAGAGACTATTCTATGTTACATGTCATCTGTGCAGTTTAGTGTAGTAGAGGAGAGACTATTCTATGTTACATGTCATCTGTGCAGTTTAGTGTAGTAGAGGAGAGACTATTCTACGTTACATGTCATCTGTACAGTTTAGTGTAGTAGAGGAGAGACTATTCTATGTTACATGTCATCTGTACAGTTTAGTGTAGTAGAGGAGAGACTATTCTACGTTACATGTCATCTGTGCAGTTTAGTGTAGTAGAGGAGAGACAACGCATACGTTACATGTCATCTGTGCAGTTTAGTGTAGTAGAGGGAGAGACTATTCTATGTTACATGTCATCTGTGCAGTTTAGTGTAGTAGAGGAGAGACTATTCTATGTTACATGTCATCTGTGCAGTTTAGTGTAGTAGAGGAGAGACAATCGAACGTTACATGTCATCTGTGCAGTTTAGTGTAGTAGAGGAGAGACTATTCTATGTTACATGTCATCTGTAGCAGTTTAGTGTAGTAGAGGAGAGACTATTCTATGTTACATGTCATCTGTGCAGTTTAGTGTAGTAGAGGAGAGACTATTCTAATGTTACATGTCATCTGTACAGTTTAGTGTAGTAGAGGAGAGACTATTCTATGTTACATGTCATCTGTGCAGTTTAGTGTAGTAGAGGAGAGACTATTCTATGTTACATGTCATCTGTACAGTTTAGTGTAGTAGAGGAGAGACTATTCTATGTTACATGTCATCTGTACAGTTTAGTGTAGTAGAGGAGAGACAACGCAATGTTACATGTCATCTGTGCAGTTTAGTGTAGTAGAGGAGAGACTATTCTATGTTACATGTCATCTGTACAGTTTAGTGTAGTAGAGGAGAGACTAACGCAACGTTACATGTCATCTGTGCAGTTTAGTGTAGTAGAGGAGAGACTATCACAACGTTACATGTCATCTGTGCAGTTTAGTGTAGTAGAGGAGAGACTATTCTATGTTACATGTCATCTGTGCAGTTTAGTGTAGTAGAGGAGAGACTATTCTATGTTACATGTCATCTGTACAGTTTAGTGTAGTAGAGGAGAGACAACGCAATGTTACATGTCATCTGGGACAGTTTAGTGTAGTAGAGGAGAGACTATTCTATGTTACATGTCATCTGTACAGTTTAGTGTAGTAGAGGAGAGACAACGCAATGTTACATGTCATCTGGACAGTTTAGTGTAGTAGAGGAGAGACTATTCTATGTTACATGTCATCTGTACAGTTTAGTGTAGTAGAGGAGAGACAACGCAATGTTACATGTCATCTGTAAAGTTTAGTGTAGTAGAGGAGAGACTATTCTATGTTACATGTCATCTGTACAGTTTAGTGTAGTAGAGGAGAGACTATTCTATGTTACATGTCATCTGTAAAGTTTAGTGTAGTAGAGGAGAGACTATTCTATGTTACATGTCATCTGTACAGTTTAGTGTAGTAGAGGAGAGACTATTCTATGTTACATGTCATCTGGACAGTTTAGTGTAGTAGAGGAGAGACTATTCTATGTTACATGTCATCTGTACAGTTTAGTGTAGTAGAGGAGAGACAACGCAATGTTACATGTCATCTGGACAGTTTAGTGTAGTAGAGGAGAGACTATTCTATGTTACATGTCATCTGTACAGTTTAGTGTAGTAGAGGAGAGACTATTCTATGTTACATGTCATCTGTACAGTTAGTGTAGTAGAGGAGAGACTATTCTATGTTACATGTCATCTGTAAAGTTTAGTGTAGTAGAGGAGGAACTATTCTATGTTACATGTCATCTGTACAGTTAGTGTAGTAGAGGAGAGACTATTCTATGTTACATGTCATCTGTACAGTTTAGTGTAGTAGAGGAGAGACTATTCTATGTTACATGTCATCTGTACAGTTTAGTGTAGTAGAGGAGAGACTATTCTATGTTACATGTCATCTGTACAGTTTAGTGTAGTAGAGGAGAGACTATTCTATGTTACATGTCATCTGTACAGTTTAGTGTAGTAGAGGAGAGACAACGCAATGTTACATGTCATCTGGACAGTTTAGTGTAGTAGAGGAGAGACTATTCTATGTTACATGTCATCTGTACAGTTTAGTGTAGTAGAGGAGAGACAACGCAATGTTACATGTCATCTGGACAGTTTAGTGTAGTTAGGAAGGACTATTCTATGTTACCATGTCATCTGTACAGTTTAGTGTAGTAGAGGAGAGACTACACAACACTACATGTCATCTGTACAGTTTAGTGTAGTAGAGGAGAGTCATGTCTGTTTTTGAGTATGCGATGGCGATCCTGACTCTCAGCCGTAAGCAGATAGAAAGGATGGAAAGGATATAAAACGAAGCTATGCGCATTATTCTTGGATGTACAATAGGTTTCTCATTTTGAACGGTATCCACCCAGGGTAGGTGGGAAAACACCTTGCCTCTCTAGTTGGCTTGATATTTTCCTGGCAATTACCTTCTCCAGCAGCTTGCCTACTGTATTCTGCATGGTTATAATTCGATATCCCTGAATTTTTTTGTTGGTCTTGTCAGGCTTCGGCAAGGGAATCAGATAGCTGTGTAACCACTCCTCCTTGATGCTAGCACTCCCTATACTGTTGTTGTACATGTCTGCTAGTTTCTCTAGCTCATTGTCGGTACACCTATTGATGTCGTCGTATCTTATGCCATCAGGACCTGGTGCACTGTTTTTTGATCGTCGAAGCACAGCCTTGATTTCTTTCACTGTCACTGTGTCTTCATCCGAAGTGTTCTGGGCCTTGCATCTGTCTGAGGTGACCTCCTTGGCAAGATTTCGGCCTCCCATGTCTGTCTGGTTGCCCTGCTCAAGGTAGCGTTCAAAGAGGGCTTTGCCCTTGTCCTCGTCAGTCCTCTGCCAGGATGAGGTCAGCACCTTGGAATGTCATGAAATGCTCTTATTCTTGACTACACCACTCATGCTTTTATGTAGTCGCCAGAACAATTTCAGTGACTTGTCTGTGCTTACTCTTTGACACAACGCTGCCCATTTTTCGCTTTTAACCATCTTGACCAGTTTCTTGAAATAGCTTACTTTTGTGTGCATCTCTCTTTCTAAGTGCATGCAGGGACTAGGATGACCAGCTCTGTTCTTCTTGGGATTTTGCCATCTCCTTACAGCACTACGCTTATCCACCCAAGCCTTCTCCACCTCGAAATTCCTATCAAGGTGGCTGCTCCCAGCTTTTTTTTTCCTGCCCTGAAGCGTTCTGCGCTTGTCACGTCTTATTTTACTCACCACATCTTGCCCTGTACTGTCATACTGGAAAGTCTTTACCTTTAGCTTGTGCTGCCTGGTTCTGCCTTTCTCCACCAATATGCTGCAAGGGTGGTGGTCGCTGCCGTGGTGTCCTAGGACACCCCATCTACACACTGTAGTGAGTGAAGGTGAAACCAGCGCCAGATCAATAGCACCGTCCTCATCGCCTGGACGGCTTGCTGTCCTGGTGACACAGCCACTGTTGATACAAACCAGGTCAATGGTTTCAAGTGCAGTCTCGAGCTCCTCCCCTTGTGTGTTGGAGGAAATGTTTCCCCATGATCTGCCTTTAGCGTTGAAATCGCCACAGAAAATAACATTTCTCTCGTGACCTAATATGCCACTTAAGCACTGCTACTTCTGGGAATCCATACTCGCGTTGCGGGCATAAACATTAACCAACACGAATGGTAGACTGGATTGAACTCTCAACGCCTGTATTTGTATATCGTCAC
Source organism: Cepaea nemoralis (assembly GCA_014155875.1). NCBI lineage: Eukaryota > Metazoa > Mollusca > Gastropoda > Stylommatophora > Helicidae > Cepaea > Cepaea nemoralis. The sequence goes on along the minus strand of JACEFZ010010307.1, from coordinate 434,028 downwards.
TGTCCCAACTGAACATGTCTAGCTCTGACGCCACCATGTATTCAGTTGTTTTTGCCCATGATGTCTATGAAGGTTTCCACTCAGGCACTGAAACCGTTGCTGCAGCGATTGATCTTGAGGACGCATACAACAGAGTACCACTGGATTTTTTAATGTTTCAGCTTCTTGAACTAAACATAAGTCCATTCCTCCTTAGTTGGATCGCTGCAGCCCTCTTCCAACGGAAAGTAGTTTTTAGATGTGGCAGTTGGACTTCGGAACCAACAACAAATATATCCTGGCCTACCACAGGGATCACCATTATCTCTGGTACTGTTCAACGCCTACACAGTGAGAATCACCAGTGAGCAGATCACTGGACCTGAAAGGACATTGTCATATGCCGATGATATTTTAGTGTATCGTCAGGGTAAGGATAGAGAGCAGGTTGCTGTGGAACTACAAACCTTACTCAATCGCATAAGTACTTGGTGTGATGAAGCTGGGGCAATGGTCAACCCAACAAAGGCAACAGTGACTTGGTTCTCGTTGAATAATCATATTGTCAACACTCCAACACCAACTGTAATGCTGTGTTCAGAGACGGTGGAAAGAACGCAGGCAATGAATTACCTGGGGATTTCTGTACGAGGGACTGGTCATGTCTGTTTTTGAGTATGCCGTAAGCAGATAGAAAGGATGGAAAGGATACAGGATGTACAAGAGATACAGCATGCAGGGCGATGCGCTACCTTCTTGATTTTCCAACCATTAAATAGAGAATACAAGGTTGCAGTACAAGGTTTACAAAGAAATGAGCGGGATCACAAGCTCGCAGGTAAGGCTAATGTGGAGGGCGGATGCGCCATGGACCAGGCTGACATTCTGAATGCTCTACGAAAAGTAAGACTTTTGCGAGAACCAAGTGATGACTGTGAATCTACAACCATGGTCAGACTGCGATAATAGCAAATTAAAAGAAGGGTGGCCAAACAAGAACACTACGCAGGAAGCCAAAAATGATTGATAAACCAATACAGGACTGATGTCGTTAGTCGCTACACGCTACGGGATTTGCTGAGGAGGGGATCCGAGCACTTTATGGACTGAATGGTTCGATGTGCAATGAGGATGATCTGTCGACTAACTAATAATAACTAACTAAAGAGGAGAGACTACACAACATTATATGTTATCTGTGCAGTTTAGTGTAGTAGAGGAGAGGCTACAGAAAATTACATGTCATCTGTGGAGTTTAGTGATTGATTGATCTAGGAACCGACATCACAGCATTCGGGACATTCCCATAGGTGCTCCGTCCCCATCCTCAGCAGCCAGGCGAAGAGTTCCAACACCAATAGTACCAGCAGCAATCTGATTATATATCAGTCTCTCCTTTCCTCTGAGCGTCGAGCGTCGGCCAGATCCCCTCGTCACTCTTCGCTGCCTCATTCTTGCCAGACCATGGTGATCCATTTGCTCCTCCGAGGTGTACACGTGCTCCCACAAGGCCGCAACCACGTCTGCCTTGTCATGCATCAACACTCCACTAAATTTTGCAGAGCCAGCCAATCTGTCCGCCTATTCATTCCCCAGCACACCGGCATGACCCGGAGAAAAGATCCAGGCGATGCTTGCCACCCGTGACCTCCGAAGCGAAACAAGACACTCTGCACGAAGCTTGCCTATCCTCACCTTCCTTAGCATGCTTTCTGAGTCAGTTACAATAAGGATTTATGTGTTTATCGTATTCTCCATCCAGCTGAAAGCTGCCGTGACCGCCTCCACCTCCATTCTTAAGCTGGATGTTGTGGTATCATATGCCAGGCTCTCCTGCACCAAACGTCGGCCATTAACTTTTGCTATGAACCCCCAGGCACTTGTCCTACCTCTCAACAGCGAACCATCTGTGTAGATAATTCACATCACCTGAGCGAGCATTATCCTGAATTAGTTGCTGGATTTCCACTTCTATGGCCCCTGCTGGACACTCCCTGCACTCCCGGCTCAGTGTGATTTTAACTCTGCACAAGTCTGACTGCTCCGCTGGCAGCTCTGACCCACTCCTCTCCTCGCCTAATGTTCTCCCAGGGGTACACATGTCTGATCGTATCATCCGCCTGAGCCATCCATGATTTCCCTCTTATCAGTCGCTGACCCTTAACTACGTCCAGCACCTCATGCAACGGGTGGTCTGTGTCTGCAGCTACTCTGAGGTATGCCTTCGCCTGCATCACCTTGTGCCTACCAGCAACAGTAGGCAGACCAAGGATGTAGTGTAGTAGAGGAAAGACTACACAACACTGTAATGCTGTGTTCAGAGACGGTGGAAAGAACGCAGGCAATGAATTACCTGGGGATACCGTTTGATCGAAGCCTTGCTTATAATGTGCACATAGACCAGGTGATAACAAAGGCCAAGCGGGGTTTGGCAGCGATGCGGGTGATGGCGGCAGCAAACTGTGAGCAGCGCCATCTATGTCTTCTGTACGAGGGGCTGGTCATGTCTGTTTTGGAGTATGCAATGGCAATCCTGACTCTCAGCCATAAGCAGATAGAAAGGATGGAAAGGATACAGAATGAAGCTATGCGCATTATTCTTGGATGTACAAGAGATACAGCATGCAGGGCGATGCGCTACCTTCTTGATTTTCCAACCATTGAAGAGAGAATACAAGTTTGCAGGGCACGCGCCTACCTCAGAATTAACGCAAACACACAACATCCACTGCATAGTGAAATTAGGAAGGTGAAGGGCAGCAGGTTAAAAAGAGGACGGTCGTGGATGGGTCAAGCCGAAGACATTCTTCAACAGGTGTGTTCACTTGAGGACTTAGAACCTGGCGAGGAGTGGGTGCAAGTGCCAACAGACTTCTGCACATCCTTTTCAGTTTGCATCCAACTAGATAGAAAATGCAGACAAGAAAATCCGGCTGCTGTGGAGGCTGAAGTACAAGCGTTGATTTTCGAGAATTCGCTAGACGGTGACGCGGTCATCTACACAGATGGGTTGGTCGTCCGACATGTGAGAAGCTCATGGGCCTTTACAGCTCGGGCCGGAGGGAGAATTGTGAAGGAGGACTCTGGTGCTTTCACTGAAACCACAAGTAGCCTGACCATGGAAGTCATGGCAGTAAGTAAAGCAATAACATGGCTCGAGACACAGACATTCACTAGGGCTTGTTTCCTTAGCGACTCAATGAACATGATCAAGAGGATAGAGGAGGGGTCGATCCGAAGAGAATGGTTGCTGCTTCTGAAGCGGTCTAGGCTGGCAAAGATTAGTTTCATCTTCGTGCCAGGTCATGTGGGAGTACAAGGAAATGAGCGGGCTGACAAGCTCGCAGGTGAGGCTACTGTGGAAGGCGGACGCGCCATGGACCAGGCTGACATTCTGAATGCTCTACGAGAAGTGAGACTTTTGCGAGAACCAAGTGATGACTGTGAATCTACAACAATGGCCAGACTGCAGGAGCAGCAAATTAAAAGAGGGGTGGCCAAGCAAGAACACTACGCAGGAAGCCAAAGAAGATTGATAAACCAACACAGAACTGGCGTCGTTAGCCGCTACACGCTGCGGGATTTGCTGAGGAGGGGATCCGAGCACTTATGGACTGAATGGTTCGATGTGCAACGAGGATGATCTGTCGACTAACTAACTAACTAACTAACTACACAACATTACATGTCATCTATGCAGTTTCGTGTAGTAGAGGAGCGACATCGTGCAGGTGTTGTCTCTACACTCTAGTGTAGTAGAGGAGTGACGTTGTGAAAGTGTTGTCTCTACACTCTAGTGTAGTAGAGGAGTGACATTGTGAAAGTGTTGTCTCTACACTCTAGTGTAGTAGAGGAGTGACATTGTGAAAGTGTTGTCTCTACACTCTAGTGTAGTAGAGGAGTGACATTGTGAAAGTGTTGTCTCTACACTCTAGTGTAGTAGAGGAGTGACATCGTTCATGTGTTGTCTCTACACTCTAGTGTAGTAGAGGAGTGACATTGTGAAAGTGTTGTCTCTACACTCTAGTGTAGTAGAGGAGTGACATTGTGAAAGTGTTGTCTCTACACTCTTGTGTAGTAGAGGAGCGACATTGTGAAAGTGTTGTCTCTACACTCTAGTGTAGTATAGGAGTGACATCGTTCACGTGTTGTCTCTACACTCTAGTGTAGTAGAGGAGTGACATTGTGAAAGTGTTGTCTCTACACTCTAGTGTAGTAGAGGAGTGACATAGTTCATGTGTTGTCTCTACACTCTAGTGTAGTAGAGGAGTGACATTGTGAAAGTGTTGTCTCTACACTCTTGTGTAGTAGAGGAGTGACATTGTGAAAGTGTTGTCTCTACACTCTAGTGTAGTAGAGGAGTGACATTGTGAAAGTGTTGTCTCTACACTCTAGTGTATTAGAGGAGTGACATTGTGAAAGTGTTGTCTCTACACTCTTGTGTAGTAGAGGAGTGACATTGTGAAAGTGTTGTCTCTACACTCTAGTGTATTAGAGGAGTGACATTGTGAAAGTGTTGTCTCTACACTCTAGTGTAGTAGAGGAGTGACATTGTGAAAGTGTTGTCTCTACACTCTAGTGTATTAGAGGAGTGACCTTGTGAAAGTGTTGTCTCTACACTCTAGTGTAGTAGAGGAGTGACATTGTGAAGTGTTGTCTCTACACTCTAGTGTATTAGAGGAGTGACATTGTGAAAGTGTTGTCTCTACACTCTAGTGTAGTAGAGGAGTGACATTGTGAAAGTGTTGTCTCTACACTCTAGTGTATTAGAGGAGTGACATTGTGAAAGTGTTGTCTCTACACTCTAGTGTAGTAGAGGAGTGACATTGTGAAAGTGTTGTCTCTACACTCTGTGTAGTAGAGGAGTGACATTGTGAAAGTGTTGTCTCTACACTCTAGTGTAGTAGAGGAGTGACATTGTGAAAGTGTTGGTCTCTACACTCTTGTGTAGTAGGAGGAGCGACATTGTGAAAGTGTTGTCTCTACACTCTAGTGTAGTATAGGAGTGACATTGTGAAAGTGTTGTCTCTACACTCTTGTGTAGTAGAGGAGCGACATTGTGAAAGTGTTGTCTCTACACCGCTAGGGTAGTATAGGGAGAGTCGCATCGTTCAACGTGTTGTCTCTACACTCTAGGGTAGTAGAGGAGTGACATCGTTCATGTGTTTGTCTCTACACTCTAGTGTAGTAGAGGAGTGCAATTGTGAAAGTGTTGTCTCTACACTCTAGTGTAGTAGAGGAGTGACATTGTGAAAGTGTTTGTCTCTACACTCTAGTGTAGTAGAGGAGTGACATTGTGAAAGTGTTGTCTCTACACTCTAGTGTAGTAGAGGAGCGACATTGTGAAAGTGTTGGTCTCTACACTCTAGTGTATTAGAGGAGTGACATTGTGAAAGTGTTGTCTCTACACTCTAGTGTAGTAGAGGAGCGACATTGTGAATGGTGTTGTCTCTACACTCTGTGTAGAGAGGAGTGACGTTTATGAAAGTGTTGTCTCTACACTCTAGTGTAGTAGATGATCGACATCGTTCATGTGTTGTCTCTACACTCTAGTGTAGTAGAGGAGTGACGTTGTGAAAGTGTTGTCTCTACACTCTACTGTAGTAGAGGAGTGACATTGTGAAAGTGTTGTCTCTACACTCTAGTGTAGTAGAGGAGTGACATTGTGAAAGTGTGTCTCTACACTCTAGTGTAGTAGAGGAGTGACATTGTGAAAGTGTTGTCCTCTACACTCTAGTGTAGTAGAGGAGTGACATTGTGAAAGTGTTGTCTCTACACTCTAGTGTAGTAGAGGAGTGACATTGTGAAAGTGTTGTCTCTACACTCTAGTGTAGTAGATGATCGACATCGTTCATGTGTTGTCTCTACACTCTAGTGTAGTAGAGGAGTGACGTTGTGAAAGTGTTGTCTCTACACTCTACTGTAGTAGAGGAGTGACATTGTGAAAGTGTTGTCTCTACACTCTAGTGTAGTAGAGGAGTGACATTGTGAAAGTGTTGTCTCTACACTCTAGTGTAGTAGAGGAGTGACATTGTGAAAGTGTTGTCTCTACACTCTAGTGTATTAGAGGAGTGACATTGTGAAAGTGTTGTCTCTACACTCTAGTGTAGTAGAGGAGTGACGTTGTGAAAGTGTTGTCTCTACACTCTAGTGTATTAGAGGAGTGACATTGTGAAAGTGTTGTCTCTACACTCTAGTGTAGTAGAGGAGTGACGTTGTGAAAGTGTTGTCTCTACACTCTAGTGTAGTAGAGGAGTGACGTTGTGAAAGTGTTGTCTCTACACTCTAGTGTAGTAGAGGAGTGACATCGTTCATGTGTTTGTCTCTACACTCTACTGTAGTAGAGGAGTGACATTGTGAAAGTGTTGTCTCTACACTCTAGTGTAGTAGAGGAGTGACATTGTGAAAGTGTTGTCTCTACACTCTAGTGTATTAGAGGAGTGACGTTGTGAAAGTGTTGTCTCTACACTCTAGTGTATTAGAGGAGTGACATTGTGAAAGTGTTGTCTCTACACTCTAGTGTAGTAGAGGAGTGACGTGTGGAAGGTTGTCTCTACACTCTAGTGTAGTAGAGGAGTGACATCGTTCATGTGTTGTCTCTACACTCTACTGTAGTAGAGGAGTGACATTGTGAAAGTGTTGTCTCTACACTCTAGTGTAGTAGAGGAGTGACATTGTGAAAGTGTTGTCTCTACACTCTAGTGTATTAGAGGAGTGACATTGTGAAAGTGTTTGTCTCTACACTCTAGTGTAGTAGAGGAGTGACATTGTGAAAGTGTTGTCTCTACACTCTAGTGTATTAGAGGAGTGACATTGTGAAAGTGTTGTCTCTACACTCTAGTGTAGTAGAGGAGTGACGTTGTGAAAGTGTGTCTCTACACTCTAGTGTAGTAGAGGAGTGGACAGTTGTGAAAGTGTTGTCTCTACACTCTAGTGTAGTAGAGGAGTGACGTTGTGAAAGTGTTGTCTCTACACTCTAGTGTAGTAGAGGAGTGACATTGTGAAAGTGTTGTCTCTACACTCTAGTGTATTAGAGGAGTGACATTGTGAAGTGTTGTCTCTACACTCTAGTGTAGTAGAGGAGTGACGTTGTGAAAGTGTTGTCTCTACACTCTAGTGTAGTAGAGGAGTGACATCGTTCATGTGTTGTCTCTACACTCTACTGTAGTAGAGGAGGTGACAATTGTGGAAAGTGTTGTCCTCTACACTCTAGTGTAGTAGAGGAGTGACATTGTGAAAGTGTTGTCTCTACACTCTACTGTAGTAGAGGAGTGACGTTGTGAAAGTGTTGTCTCTACACTCTAGTGTAGTAGAGGAGTGACATCGTTCATGTGTTGTCTCTACACTCTACTGTAGTAGAGGAGTGACATTGTGAAAGTGTTGTCTCTACACTCTAGTGTAGTAGAGGAGTGACATTGTGAAAGTGTTGTCTCTACACTCTAGTGTATTAGAGGAGTGACGTTGTGAAAGTGTTGTCTCTACACTCTAGTGTATTAGAGGAGTGACATTGTGAAAGTGTTGTCTCTACACTCTAGTGTAGTAGAGGAGTGACGTTGTGAAAGTGTTGTCTCTACACTCTAGTGTAGTAGAGGAGTGACATCGTTCATGTGTTGTCTCTACACTCTACTGTAGTAGAGGAGTGACATTGTGAAAGTGTTGTCTCTACACTCTAGTGTAGTAGAGGAGTGACATTGTGAAAGTGTTGTCTCTACACTCTAGTGTAGTAGAGGAGTGACATTGTGAAAGTGTTGTCTCTACGCTCTAGTGTAGTAGAGGAGTGACATTGTGAAAGTGTTGTCTCTACACTCTAGTGTAGTAGAGGAGTGACGTTGTGAAAGTGTTGTCTCTACACTCTAGTGTAGTAGAGGAGTGACATCGTTCATGTGTTGTCTCTACACTCTAGTGTAGTAGAGGAGTGACGTTGTGAAAGTGTTGTCTCTACACTCTAGTGTAGTAGAGGAGTGACGTTGTGAAAGTGTTGTCTCTACACTCTAGTGTAGTAGAGGAGTGACATCGTTCATGTGTTGTCTCTACACTCTAGTGTAGTAGAGGAGTGACATTGTGAAAGTGTTGTCTCTACACTCTAGTGTAGTAGAGGAGTGACGTTGTGAAAGTGTTGTCTCTACACTCTAGTGTAGTAGAGGAGTGACGTTGTGAAAGTGTTGTCTCTACACTCTAGTGTAGTAGAGGAGTGACGTTGTGAAAGTGTTGTCTCTACACTCTAGTGTAGTAGAGGAGTGACATCGTTCATGTGTTGTCTCTACACTCTAGTGTAGTAGAGGAGTGACATTGTGAAAGTGTTCTCTCTACACTCTAGTGTAGTAGAGGAGTGACGTTGTGAAAGTGTTGTCTCTACACTCTAGTGTAGTAGAGAAGCGACATTTTGAAAGTGTTGTCTCTACGCTCTAGTGTAGTAGAGGAGTGACATTGTAAAAGTGTTGTCTCTACACTCTAGTGTAGTAGAGGAGTGACATCGTTCATGTGTTGTCTCTACGCTCTAGTGTAGTAGAGGAGTGACATTGTGAAAGTGTTGTCTCTACGCTCTAGTGTAGTAGAGGAGTGACATTGTGAAAGTGTTGTCTCTACGCTCTAGTGTAGTAGAGGAGTGACATTGTGAAAGTGTTGTCTCTACACTCTATTGTAGTAGAGGAGTGACATTGTGAAAGTGTTGTCTCTACACTCTAGTGTAGTAGAGGAGTGACATTGTGAAAGTGTTGTCTCTACATTCTAGTGTAGTAGAGGAGTGACATCGTTCATGTGTTGTCTCTACACTCTAGTGTAGTAGAGGAGTGACATTGTGAAAGTGTTGTCTCTACACTATAGTGTAGTAGAGGAGTGACATTGTGAAAGTGTTGTCTCTACACTCTATTGTAGTAGAGGAGTGACATTGTGAAAGTGTTGTCTCTACACTCTAGTGTAGTAGAGGAGTGACATCGTTCATGTGTTGTCTCTACACTCTAGTGTAGTAGAGGAGTGACGTTGTGAAAGTGTTGTCTCTACACTCTAGTGTAGTAGAGGAAGCGACATTTTGAAAGTGTTGTCTCTACGCTCTAGTGTAGTAGAGGAGTGACATCGTTCATGTGTTGTCTCTACACTCTAGTGTAGTAGAGGAGTGACATTGTGAAAGTGTTGTCTCTACACTCTAGTGTAGTAGAGGAGTGACATTGTGAAAGTGTTGTCTCTACACTCTAGTGTAGTAGAGGAGTGACGTTGTGAAAGTGTTGTCTCTACACTCTAGTGTAGTAGAGGAGTGACATTGTGAAAGTGTTGTCTCTACACTCTAGTGTAGTACAGGAGTGACGTTGTGAAAGTGTTGTCTCTACACTCTAGTGTAGTAGAGAAGCGACATTTTGAAAGTGTTGTCTCTACGCTCTAGTGTAGTAGAGGAGTGACATCGTTCATGTGTTGTCTCTACACTCTAGTGTAGTAGAGGAGTGACGTTGTGAAAGTGTTGTCTCTACACTCTAGTGTAGTAGAGGAGTGACATTGTGAAAGTGTTGTCTCTACACTCTAGTGTAGTAGAGGAGTGACATCGTTCATGTGTTGTCTCTACACTCTAGTGTAGTAGAGGAGTGACATTGTGAAAGTGTTGTCTCTACGCTCTAGTGTAGTAGAGGAGTGACATTGTGAAAGTGTTGTCTCTACACTCTAGTGTAGTAGAGGAGTGACGTTGTGAAAGTGTTGTCTCTACACTCTAGTGTAGTAGAGGAGTGACGTTGCGAAAGTGTTGTCTCTACACTCTAGTGTAGTAGAGGAGTGACGTTGTGAAAGTGTTGTCTCTACACTCTAGTGTAGTAGAGGAGTGACATCGTTCATGTGTTGTCTCTACACTCTAGTGTAGTAGAGGAGTGACATTGTGAAAGTGTTCTCTCTACACTCTAGTGTAGTAGAGGAGTGACGTTGTGAAAGTGTTGTCTCTACACTCTAGTGTAGTAGAGAAGCGACATTTTGAAAGTGTTGTCTCTACGCTCTAGTGTAGTAGAGGAGTGACATTGTAAAAGTGTTGTCTCTACACTCTAGTGTAGTAGAGGAGTGACATCGTTCATGTGTTGTCTCTACGCTCTAGTGTAGTAGAGGAGTGACATTGTGAAAGTGTTGTCTCTACGCTCTAGTGTAGTAGAGGAGTGACATTGTGAAAGTGTTGTCTCTACGCTCTAGTGTAGTAGAGGAGTGACATTGTGAAAGTGTTGTCTCTACACTCTATTGTAGTAGAGGAGTGACATTGTGAAAGTGTTGTCTCTACACTCTAGTGTAGTAGAGGAGTGACATTGTGAAAGTGTTGTCTCTACACTCTAGTGTAGTAGAGGAGTGACATCGTTCATGTGTTGTCTCTACACTCTAGTGTAGTAGAGGAGTGACATTGTGAAAGTGTTGTCTCTACACTATAGTGTAGTAGAGGAGTGACATTGTGAAAGTGTTGTCTCTACACTCTATTGTAGTAGAGGAGTGACATTGTGAAAGTGTTGTCTCTACACTCTAGTGTAGTAGAGGAGTGACATCGTTCATGTGTTGTCTCTACACTCTAGTGTAGTAGAGGAGTGACGTTGTGAAAGTGTTGTCTCTACACTCTAGTGTAGTAGAGAAGCGACATTTTGAAAGTGTTGTCTCTACGCTCTAGTGTAGTAGAGGAGTGACATCGTTCATGTGTTGTCTCTACACTCTAGTGTAGTAGAGGAGTGACATTGTGAAAGTGTTGTCTCTACACTCTAGTGTAGTAGAGGAGTGACATTGTGAAAGTGTTGTCTCTACACTCTAGTGTAGTAGAGGAGTGACGTTGTGAAAGTGTTGTCTCTACACTCTAGTGTAGTAGAGGAGTGACATTGTGAAAGTGTTGTCTCTACACTCTAGTGTAGTACAGGAGTGACGTTGTGAAAGTGTTGTCTCTACACTCTAGTGTAGTAGAGAAGCGACATTTGAAAGTGTTGTCTCTACGCTCTAGTGTAGTAGAGGAGTGACATCGTTCATGTGTTGTCTCTACACTCTAGTGTAGTAGAGGAGTGACGTTGTGAAAGTGTTGTCTCTACACTCTAGTGTAGTAGAGGAGTGACATTGTGAAAGTGTTGTCTCTACACTCTAGTGTAGTAGAGGAGTGACATCGTTCATGTGTTGTCTCTACACTCTAGTGTAGTAGAGGAGTGACATTGTGAAAGTGTTGTCTCTACGCTCTAGTGTAGTAGAGGAGTGACATTGTGAAAGTGTTGTCTCTACACTCTAGTGTAGTAGAGGAGTGACATTGTGAAAGTGTTGTCTCTACACTCTAGTGTAGTAGAGAAGTGACATTGTGAAAGTGTTGTCTCTACACTCTAGTGTAGTAGAGGAGTGACATTGTGAAAGTGTTGTCTCTACACTCTAGTGTAGTAGAGGAGTGACATTGTTAAAGTGTTGTCTCTACGCTCTAGTGTAGTAGAGGAGTGACATTGTGAAAGTGTTGTCTCTACACTCTAGTGTAGTAGAGGAGCGACATTGTGAAAGTGGTGTCTCTACACTCTAGTGTAGTAGAGGAGCGACATTGTGGAAGTGTTGTCTCTACACTCTAGTGTCTATTCTGACATAACTTGTTTGTCTGACCACCCAGGTTGGAGCATTCACCGCCTGCTGCATGGCCAGGCGGGGATACCAGGTTACAGTCTACGAGAAGAGGACAGGTTACTGTTGTAACTTCAGTTTACTACCAGCCTCTCTGTGGCACTGTCGTAACTTCTAGTCAATCTTAGCCTCTCTGTTGTAAATTCTGTTTACTAACAGCCTCTCTGTTGTAACGTCTGTTCATTGACAGCCTCTCTGTTGTAACTTCTGTTCACTGTTATCCTCTATGTTGTAACTTCTGTTCACTGTTATCCTCTCTGTTGTAACTTCTGTTCACTGTTATCCTCTATGTTGTAACTTCTGTTCACTGTTAGCCTCTCTGTTGTAACTTCTGTTCACTGTTATCCTCTATGTTGTAACTTCTGTTCACTGACAGCCTCTATGTTATAACTTCTGTTCACTGTTATCCTCTATGTTGTAACTTCTGTTCACTGTTAGCCTCTCTGTTGTAACTTCTGTTCATTCTTATTCTCTCTGTTGTAACTTCTGTTCATTGTTATGCTCTCTGTTGTAACTTCTGTTCACTGTTATCCTCTATGTTATAACTTCTGTTCACTGACAGCCTCTCTGTTGTAACTTCTGTTCACTGAGCGCCTCTCTGTTGTAACTTCTGTTAATTGTTATCCTCTCTGTTGTAACTTCTGTTCACTGTTATCCTCTATGTTGTAACTTCTGTTTACTGACAGCCTCTCTGTTGTAGCTTCTGTACACTGAGCGCCTCTCTGTTGTAACTTCTGTTCACTGTTATCTTCTCTGTTGTAACTTCTGTTCACTGTTATCCTCTCTGTTGTAACTTCTGTTCACTGACAGCCTCTCTGTTGTAACTTCTGTTAACTGACAGCCTCTCTGTTGTAACTTCTGTTCATTGTTATCCTCTCTGTTGTAACTTCTGTTCACTGTTATCCTCTCTGTTGTAACTTCTGTTCACTGTTATCCTCTCTGTTGTAACTTCTGTTCACTGTTATCCTCTATGTTGTAACTTCAGTTCACTGACAGCCTCTCTGTTGTAACTTCTGTTCACTGAGCGCCTCTCTGTTGTAACTTCTGTTCATTGTTATCCTCTCTGTTGTAACTTCTGTTCACTGTTATCCTCTATGTTGTAACTTCTGTTCACTGACAGCCTCTCTGTTGTAACTTCTGTTCACTGAGCGTCTCTCTGTTGTAACTTCTGTTCATTGTTATCCTCTCTGTTGTAACTTCTGTTCACTGTTATCCTCTATGTTGTAACTTCTGTTCACTGACAGCCTCTCTGTTGTAACTTCTGTTCACTGACAGCCTCTCTGTTGTAACTTCTGTTCATTGTTATCCTCTCTGTTGTAACTTCTGTTCATTGTTATCCTCTCTGTTGTAACTTCTGTTCACTGACAGCCTCTCTGTTGTAACTTCTGTTCATTGATATCCTTTCTGTTGTAACTTCTGTTCACTGTTATCCTCTCTGTTGTACATTCTGTTCACTGTTATCATCTCTGTTGTAACTTCTGTTCACTGTTATCCTCTCTGTTGTAACTTCTGTTCACTGACAGCCTCTCTGTTGTAACTTCTGTTCACTTTTATCCTCTCTGTTGTAACTTCTGTTCACTGATAGCCTCTCTGTTGTAACTTCTGTTCACTGTTATCCTCTCTGTTGTAACTTCTGTTCACTGACAGCCTCTCTGTTGTAGCTTCTGTTCACTGACAGCCTCTCGGCTGTAACTTCTGTTGATTGTTATCCTCTCTGTTGTAACTTCTATTCACTGTTATCCTCTCTGTTGTAACTTCTGTTCTCTGACAGCCTCTCTGTTGTAACATCTTTTCACTGTTATCCTCTCTGTTGTAACTTCTGTTCACTGACAGCCTCTCTGTTGTAACTTCTGTTCACTGTTAACCTCTCTGTTGTAACTTCTGTTCACTGTTATCCTCTCTCTTGTAACTTCTGTTCACTGTTAGCCTCTCTGTTGTAACTTCTGTTCATTGTTATCCTCTATGTTGTAACTTCTGTTCACTGTTAGCATCTCTGTTGTAACTTCTGTTCACTGTTAGCCTCTCTGTTGTAACTTCTTTTCATTGTTATCCTCTATGGTGTAACTTCTATTCATTGTTAGCCTTTCTGTTGCAACTTCTGTACACTGACAGCCTCTGTGTTGTAACTTCTGTTCACTGTTAGCCTCTCTGTTGTAACTTCTGTTCACTGTTATCCTCTCTGTTGTAACTTCTGTTCACTGTTATCCTCTCTGTTGTAACTTCTGTTCATTGTTATCCTCTCTGTTGTAACTTCTGTTCACTGTTATCCTCTATGTTGTAACTTCTGTTCACTGACAGCCTCTCTGTTGTAACTTCTGTTCACTGACAGCCTCTCTGTTGTAACTTCTGTTCATTGTTATCCTCTCTGTTGTAACTTCTGTTCATTGTTATCCTCTCTGTTGTAACTTCTGTTCACTGACAGCCTCTCTGTTGTAACTTCTGTTCATTTATATCCTTTCTGTTGTAACTTCTGTTCAATGTTATCCTCTCTGTTGTACATTCTGTTCACTGTTATCATCTCTGTTGTAACTAGTGTTCACTGTTATCCTCTCTGTTGTAACTTCTGTTCACTGACAGCCTCTCTGTTGTAACTTCTGTTCACTTTTATCCTCTCTGTTGTAACTTCTGTTCACTGATAGCCTCGCTGTTGTAACTTCTGTTCACTGTTATCCTCTCTGTTGTAACTTCTGTTCACTGACAGCCTCTCTGTTGTAACTTCTGTTCACTGACAGCCTCTCGGTTGTAACTTCTGTTGATTGTTATCCTCTCTGTTGTAACTTCTATTCACTGTTATCCTCTCTGTTGTAACTTCTGTTCTCTGACAGCCTCTCTGTTGTAACATCTGTTCACTGTTATCCTCTCTGTTGTAACTTCTGTTCACTGACAGCCTCTCTGTTGTAACTTCTGTTCACTGTTAACCTCTCTGTTGTAACTTCTGTTCACTGTTATCCTCTCTCTTGTAACTTCTGTTCACTGTTAGCCTCTCTGTTGTAACTTCTGTTCATTGTTATCCTCTATGTTGTAACTTCTGTTCACTGTTAGCATCTCTGTTGTAACTTCTGTTCACTGTTAGCCTCTCTGTTGTAACTTCTTTTCATTGTTATCCTCTATGTTGTAACTTCTATTCATTGTTAGCCTTTCTGTTGTAACTTCTGTTCACTGACAGCCTCTGTGTTGTAACTTCCGTTCACTGTTAGCCTCTCTGTTGTAACTTCTGTTCACTGTTATCCTCTCTGTTGTAACTTCTGTTCACTGTTATCCTCTGTGTTGTAACTTCTGTTCACTGACAGCCTCTCTGTTGTAACTTCTGTTCACTGACAGTCTCTCTGTTGTAACTTCTGTTCACTGTTATCCTCTCTGTTGTAACTTCTGTTCACTGTTAGCCTCTCTGTTGTAACTTCTGTTCACTGTTAGCCTCTCTGTTGTAACTTCTGTTCACTGACAGCCTCTCTGTTGTAACTTATGTTCACTGTTAGCCTCTCTGTTGTAATCTTCTGTTCACTGACAGCCTCTCTGTTATAACTTCTGTTCACTGTTAGCCTCTCTAATGTAACTTCTGTTCATTGTGATCCTCTCTGTTGTAACTTCTGTTCACTGACAGCCTCTCTGTTGTAACTTCTGTTCACTGTTATCCTCTCTGTTGTAACTTCTGTTCACTGTTATCCTCTCTGTTGTAACTTCTGTTCACTGACAGCCTCTCTGTTGTAACTTCTTTTCACTGTTAGCCTCTCTGTTGTAACTTCTGTTCACTGTTAGCCTCTCTTTTGTAACTTCTGTTCATTCTTATCCTCTCTTTTGTAACTTCTGTTCACTGTTATCCTCTCTGTATAAACTTCTGTTCACTGTTAGCCTCTCAGTTGTAACTTCTGTTCACTGACAGCCTCTCTGTTGTAACTTCTGTTCACTGACAGCCTCTCTGTTGTAACTTCTGTTCACTGACAGCCTCTCTGTTGTAACTTCTGTTCACTGACAGCCTCTCTGTTGTAACTTCTGTTCATTGTTGGCCTCTCTGTTGTAACTTCTGTCACTGTTAGCCTCTCTGTTGTAACTTCTGTTCACTGTTAGCCGCTCTGTTGTAACTTCTGTTCGTTGTTATCCTCTATGTTGTAACTTCTGTTCATTGTTATCCTCTCTGTTGTAACTTCTGTTCACTGACAGCCTCTCTCTTGTAACTTCTGTTCACTGTTATCCTCTCTGCTGTAACTTCTGTGCCCTGAGAGCCTCTCTGTTGTAACTTCTGTTCACTACTAGCCTCTCTGTTGTAACTTCTGTTCACTGACAGCCTCTCTGTTGTAACTTCTGTTCACTGACAGCCTCTCTGTTGTAACTTCTGTTCACTGTTAGCCTCTCTGTTGTAACTTCTGTTCACTGTTATCCTCTCTGTTATAACTACTGTTCACTGTAATCCTCTATGTTGTAACTTCTGTTGACTGTTATCCTCTCTGTTAAAACTTCTTTTGACTGTTAGCCTCTCTGTTGTAACTTCTGTTCACTGTTACCCTCTCTGTTGTAACTTCTGTTCACTGTTAGCCTCTGTGTTGTAACTTCTGTTCACTGACAGCCTCTCTGGTGTAACTTCTGTTCACTGAGCGTTTTTCTGTTGTAACTTCTGTTCACTGTTAGCCTCACTGTTGTAACCTCTGTTCACTGTTAGCCTCTCTGTTGTAACTTCTGTTCTCTGACAGCCTCTCTGTTGTAACATCTGTTCACTGTTATCCTCTCTGTTGTAACTTCTGTTCACTGTTATCCTCTCTGTTGTAACTTCTGTTCACTGTTATCCTCTCTGTTGTAACTTCTGTTCACTGTTATCTTCTCTGTTGTAACTTCTGTTCACTGTTAGCCTCTCTGTTGTAACTTCTGTTCACTGTTAGCCTCTATGTTGTAACTTCTGTTCACTGTTAGCCTCTCTGTTGTAACTTCTGTTCACTGTTAGCCTCTCTGTTGTAACTTCTGTTCACTGTTATCCTCTCTGTTGTAACTTCTGTTCATTCTTATCCTGTCTGTTGTAACTTCTGTTCACTGTTATCCTCTCTGTTGTTACTTCAGTTCACTGTTATCCTCTCTGTTGTAACTTCTGTTCACTGTTAGCCTCTATGTTGTAACTTCTGTTCACTTTTAGCCTCTCTAATGTATCTTCTGTTCACTGTTAGCCTCTCTGTTGTAACTTCTGTTCACTGTCAGCCTCTCTGTTGTAACTTCTGTTCACTGTTATCCTCTCTGTTGTAACTTCTGTTCACTGTTAGCCTCTTTTTGTAACTTCTGTTCACTGTTAGCCTCTCTGTTGTAACTTCTGTTCACTGTTATCCTCTCTGTTGTAACTTCTGTTCACTGTTATCCTCTCTGTTGTAACTTCTGTTCACTGACAGCCTCTCTGTTGTAACTTCTGTTCACTGTTATTCTCTCTGTTGTAACTTCTGTTCACTGACAGCCTCGCTTCTCTGTTGTAACTTCTGTTCACTGTATCTTCTCTGTTGTAACTTCTGTTCACTGTTATCCTCTCTGTTGTAACTTCTGTTCACTGACAGCCTCTCTGTTGTAACTTCTGTTCACTGTTATTCCTCTCTGTTGTAACTTCTGTTCACTGACAGCCTCTCTGTTGTAATTTCTGTTCACTGAGCGCCTCTCTGTTGTAACTTCTGTTCACTGTTATCTTCTCTGTTGTAACTTCTGTTCACTGTTATCCTCTCTGTTGTAACTTCTGTTCACTGACAGCCTCTCTGTTGTAACTTCTATTCACTGAGAGCCTCTCTGTTGTAACTTCTGTTCATTGTTATCCTCTCTGTTGTAACTTCTGTTCACTGTTATCCTCTATGTTGTAACTTCTGCTCACTGACAGCCTCTCTGTTGTAACTTCTGTTCACTGAGCGTCTCTCTGTTGTAACTTCTGTTCATTGTTATCCTCTCTGTTGTAACTTCTGTTCATTGTTATCCTCTCTGTTGTAACTTCTGTTCACTGACAGCCTCTCTGTTGTAACTTCTGTTCATTGTTATCCTTTCTGTTGTAACTTCTGTTCACTGTTATCCTCTCTGTTGTACCTTCTGTTCACTGTTATCATCTCTGTTGTAACTTCTGTTCACTGTTATCCTCTCTGTTGTAACTTCTGTTCACTGACAGCCTCTCTGTTGTAACTTCTGTTCACTGTTATCCTCTCTGTTGTAACTTCTGTTCACTGATAGCCTCTCTGTTGTAACTTCTGTTCACTGTTATCCTCTCTGTTGTAACTTCTGTTCACTGACAGCCTCTCTGTTGTAACTTCTGTTCACTGACAGCCTCTCGGTTGTAACTTCTGTTCATTGTTATCCTCTCTGTTGTAACTTCTGTTCACTGTTATCCTCTCTTCTGTAACTTCTGTTCACTTTTATCCTCTCTGTTCTAACTTCTGTTCACTGTTATCCTCTCTGTTGTAACTTCTGTTCACTGACAGCCTCTCTTTTGTAACTTCTGTTCACTGTTAACCTCTCTGTTGTAACTTCTGTTCACTGTTATCCTCTCTCTTGTAACTTCTGTTCACTGTTAGCCTCTCTGTTGTAACTTCTGTTCATTGTTATCCTCTATGTTGTAACTTCTGTTCACTGTTAGCCTCTCTGTTGTAACTTCTGTTCACTGTTAGCCTCTCTGTTGTAACTTCTGTTCATTGTTATCCTCTATGTTGTAACTTCTGTTCATTGTTAGCCTTTCTGTTGTAACTTCTGTTCACTGACAGCCTCTCTGTTGTAACTTCTGTTCACTGTTAGCCTCTCTGTTGTAACTTCTGTTAACTGTTATCCTCTCTGTTGTAACTTCTGTTCACTGTTATCCTCTCTGTTGTAACTTCTGTTCACTGACAGTCTCTCTGTTGTAACTTCTGTTCACTGACAGTCGCTCTGTTGTAACTTCTGTTCACTGTTAGCCTCTCTGTTGTAACTTCTGTTCACTGTTAGCCTCTCTGTTGTAATTTCTGTTCACTGTTAGCCTCTCTGTTGTAACTTCTGTTCACTGAGAGCCTCTCTGTTGTAACTTCTGTTCACTGTTAGCCTCTCTGTTGTAACTTCTGTTCACTGACAGCCTCTCTGTTATAACTTCTGTTCACTGTTATCCTCTCTGTTGTAACTTCTGTTCACTGTTATCCTCTCTGTTGTAACTTCTGTTCACTGACAGCCTCTCTGTTGTAACTTCTGTTCACTGTTATTCTCTCTGTTGTAACTTCTGTTCACTGACAGCCTCTCTGTTGTAATTTCTGTTCACTGAGCGCCTCTCTGTTGTAACTTCTGTTCACTGTTATCTTCTCTGTTGTAACTTCTGTTCACTGTTATCCTCTCTGTTGTAACTTCTGTTCACTGACAGCCTCTCGGTTGTAACTTCTGTTCATTGTTATCCTCTCTGTTGTAACTTCTGTTCACTGTTATCCTCTCTTCTGTAACTTCTGTTCACTTTTATCCTCTCTGTTCTAACTTCTGTTCACTGTTATCCTCTCTGTTGTAACGTCTGTTCACTGACAGCCTCTCTGTTGTAACTTCTGTTCACTGTTAGCCTCTCTGTTGTAACTTCTGTTAACTGTTATCCTCTCTGTTGTAACTTCTGTTCACTGTTATCCTCTCTGTTGTAACTTCTGTTCACTGACAGTCTCTCTGTTGTAACTTCTGTTCACTGACAGTCTCTCTGTTGTAACTTCTGTTCACTGTTAGCCTGTCTGTTGTAACTTCTGTTCACTGTTAGCCTCTCTGTTGTAACTTCTGTTCACTGTTAGCCTCTCTGTTGTAACTTCTGTTCACTGAGAGCCTCTCTGTTGTAACTTCTGTTCACTGTTAGCCTCTCTGTTGTAACTTCTGTTCACTGACAGCCTCTCTGTTATAACTTCTGTTCACTGTTATCCTCTCTGTTGTAACTTCTGTTCACTGTTATCCTCTCTGTTGTAACTTCTGTTCACTGACAGCCTCTCTGTTGTAACTTCTGTTCACTGTTATTCTCTCTGTTGTAACTTCTGTTCACTGACAGCCTCTCTGTTGTAATTTCTGTTCACTGGGCGCCTCTCTGTTGTAACTTCTGTTCACTGTTATCTTCTCTGTTGTAACTTCTGTTCACTGTTATCCTCTCTGTTGTAACTTCTGTTCACTGACAGCCTCTCTGTTGTAACTTCTGTTAACTGAAGCCTCTCTGTTGTAATTTCTGTTCATTGTTATCCTCTCTGTTGTAACTTCTGTTCACTGTTATCCTCTCTGTTGTAACTTCTGTTCACTGTTATCCTCTCTGCTGTAACTTCTGTTCACTGTTATCCTCTATGTTGTAACTTCAGTTCACTGACAGCCTCTCTGTTGTAACTTCTGTTCACTGAGCGCCTCTCTGTTGTAACTTCTGTTCATTGTTATCCTCTCTGTTGTAACTTCTGTTCACTGTTATCCTCTATGTTGTAACTTCTGCTCACTGACAGCCTTTCTGTTGTAACTTCTGTTCACTGAGCGTCTCTCTGTTGTAACTTCTGTTCATTGTTATCCTCTCTGTTGTAACTTCTGTTCATTGTTATCCTCTCTGTTGTAACTTCTGTTCACTGACAGCCTCTCTGTTGTAACTTCTGTTCATTGTTATCCTTTCTGTTGTAACTTCTGTTCACTGTTATCCTCTCTGTTGTACCTTCTGTTCACTGTTATAATCTCTGTTGTAACTTCTGTTCACTGTTATCCTCTCTGTTGTAACTTCTGTTCACTGACAGCCTCTCTGTTGTAACTTCTGTTCACTGTTATCCTCTCTGTTGTAACTTCTGTTCACTGATAGCCTCTCTGTTGTAACTTCTGTTCACTGTTATCCTCCCTGTTGTAACTTCTGTTCACTGACAGCCTCTCTGTTGTAACTTCTGTTCACTGACAGCCTCTCTGTTGTAACTTCTGTTCATTGTTATCCTCTCTGTTGTAACTTCTGTTCACTGTTATCCTCTCTTCTGTAACTTCTGTTCACTGTTATCCTCTCTGTTCTAACTTCTGTTCACTGTTATCCTCTCTGTTGTAACTTCTGTTCACTGTTATCCTCTCTGTTGTAACTTCTGTTCACTGATAGCCTCTCTGTTGTAACTTCTGTTCACTGTTATCCTCTCTGTTGTAACTTCTGTTCACTGACAGCCTCTCTGTTGTAACTTCTGTTCACTGACAGCCTCTCGGTTGTAACTTCTGTTCATTGTTATCCTCTCTGTTGTAACTTCTGTTCACTGTTATCCTCTCTTCTGTAACTTCTGTTCACTGTTATCCTCTCTGTTCTAACTTCTGTTCACTGTTATCCTCTCTGTTGTAACTTCTGTTCACTGACAGCCTCTCTTTTGTAACTTTTGTTCACTGTTAACCTCTCTGTTGTAACTTCTGTTCACTGTTATCCTCTCTCTTGTAACTTCTGTTCACTGTTAGCCTCTCTGTTGTAACTTCTGTTCATTGTTATCCTCTATGTTGTAACTTCTGTTCACTGTTAGCCTCTCTGTTGTAACTTCTGTTCACTGTTAGCCTCTCTGTTGTAACTTCTGTTCATTGTTATCCTCTATGTTGTAACTTCTGTTCATTGTTAGCCTTTCTGTTGTAACTTCTGTTCACTGACAGCCTCTCTGTTGTAACTTCTGTTCACTGTTAGCCTCTCTGTTGTAACTTCTGTTAACTGTTATCCTCTCTGTTGTAACTTCTGTTCACTGTTATCCTCTCTGTTGTAACTTCTGTTCACTGACAGCCTCTCTGTTGTAACTTCTGTTCACTGACAGTCTCTCTGTTGTAACTTCTGTTCACTGTTAGCCTCTCTGTTGTAACTTCTGTTCACTGTTAGCCTCTCTGTTGTAACTTCTGTTCACTTTTAGCCTCTCTGTTGTAACTTCTGTTCACTGACAGCCTCTCTGTTGTAACTTCTGTTCACTGTTAGCCTCTCTGTTGTAATTTCTGTTCACTGACAGCCTCTCTGTTATAACTTCTGTTCACTGTTAGCCTCTCTGTTGTAACTTCTGTTCATTGTGATCCTCTCTGTTGTAACTTCTGTTCACTGACAGCCTCTCTGTTGTAACTTCTGTTCACTGTTATCCTCTCTGTTGTAACTTCTGTTCACTGTTATCCTCTCTGTTGTAACTTCTGTTCACTGACAGCCTCTCTGTTGTAACTTCTGTTCACTGTTAGCCTCTCTGTTGTAACTTCTGTTCACTGACAGCCTCTCTGTTGTAACTTCTGTTCATTGTTATCCTCTCTGTTATAACTTCTGTTCACTGTTATCCTCTCTGTTTTAACTTCTGTTCACTGACAGCCTCTCTGTTGTAACTTCTGTTCATTGTTAGCCTCTCTGTTGTAACTTCTGTTCACTGACAGCCTCTCTGTTGTAACTTCTGTTCACTGACAGCCTCTCTGTTGTAACTTCTGTTCACTGACTTAGCCTCTCTGTTGTAACTTCTGTTCACTGTTAGCCTCTCTGTTGTAACTTCTGTTCACTGACAGCCTCTCTGTTGTAACTTCTGTTCACTGACAGCCTCTCTGTTGTAACTTCTGTTCACTGTTATCCTCTCTGTTGTAACTTCTGTTCACTGTTATCCTCTCTGTTGTAACTTCTGTTCACTGACAGCCTCTCTGTTGTAACTTCTGTTCACTATTATCCTCTCTGTTGTAACTTCTGTTCACTGACAGCCTCTCTGTTGTAACTTCTGTTCACTGACAGCCTCTCTGTTGTAACTTCTGTTCACTGACAGCCTCTCTGTTTTAACTTCTTTTCACTGTTAGCCTCTCTGTTGTAACTTCTGTTCACTGTTAGCCTCTCTTTTGTAACTTCTGTTCATTCTTATCCTCTCTGTTGTAACTTCTGTTCACTGTTATCCTCTCTGTTGTAACTTCTGTTCACTGTTAGCCTCTCAGTTGTAACTTCTGTTCACTGACAGCCTCTCTGTTGTAACGTCTGTTCACTGACAGCCTCTCTGTTGTAACTTCTGTTCACTGACAGCCTCTCTGTTGTAACTTCTGTTCACTGACAGCCTCTCTGTTGTAACTTCTGTCACTGTTAGCCTCTCTGTTGTAACTTCTGTTCACTGTTAGCCGCTCTGTTGTAACTTCTGTGTATTGTTATCCTCTATGTTGTAACTTCTGTTCATTGTTATCCTCTCTGTTGTAACTTCTGTTCACTGACAGCCTCTCTGTTGTAACTTCTGTTCACTGTTATCCTCTCTGCTGTAACTTCTGTTCCCTGAGAGCCTCTCTGTTGTAACTTCTGTTCACTGCTTGCCTCTCTGTTGTAACTCCTGTTCACTGACAGCCTCTCTGTTGTAACTTCTGTTCACTGACAGCCTCTCTGTTGTAACTTCTGTTCATTGTTATCCTCTCTGTTGTAACTTCTGTTCATTGTTATCCTCTCTGCTGTAACTTCTGTTCCCTGAGAGCCTCTCTGTTGTAACTTCTGTTCACTGCTTGCCTCTCTGTTGTAACTTCTGTTCACTGACAGCCTCTCTGTTGTTACTTCTGTTCACTGACAGCCTCTCTGTTGTAACTTTTGTTCATTGTTATCCTCTCTGTTGTAACTTCTGTTCATTGTTATCCTCTATGTTGTAACTTCTGTTCACTGTTAGCCTCTCTGTTGTAACTTCTGCTCACTGTCAGCCTCTCTGTTGTAACTTCTGTTCACTGTTAGCCTCTCTGTTGTAAC
Organism: Cepaea nemoralis; assembly: GCA_014155875.1. Lineage (NCBI taxonomy): Eukaryota > Metazoa > Mollusca > Gastropoda > Stylommatophora > Helicidae > Cepaea > Cepaea nemoralis. Next base: position 410,846 of record JACEFZ010010307.1, on the reverse strand, counting down.
TACTGTTCATTGTTATCCTCTATGTTGTAACTTCTGTTCACTGTTATCCTCTATGTTGTAACTTCTGTTCACTGTTATCCTCTATGTTGTAACTTCTGTTTACTGTTATCCTCTATGTTGTAACTTCTGTTCACTGTTATACTCTCTGTTGTAACTTCTGTTCACTGACAGCCTCTCTGTTGTAACTTCTGTTCACTGTTATACTCTCTGTTGTAACTTCTGTTCACTGTTATCCTCTATGTTGTAACTTCTGTTCACCGTTATCCTCTCTGTTGTAACTTCTGTTCACTGTTATCCTCTCTGTTGTAACTTCTGTTCGCTGTTATCCTCTCTGTTGCAACTTCTTTTCATTGTTATCCTCTCTGTTGTAACTTCTGTTCACTGTTAGCCTCTCTGTTGTAACTTCTGTTCACTGTTATCCTCTCTGTTGTAACTTCTGTTCACTGTTATCCTCTATGTTGTAACTTCTGTTGACTGTTATCCTCTCTGTTGTAACTTCTGTTGACTGTTATCCTCTCTGTTGTAACTTCTGTTGACTGTTAACCTCTCTGTTGTAACTTCTGTTCACTGTTAGCCTCTGTGTTGTAACTTCTGTTCACTGTTAGCCTCTGTGTTGTAACTTCTGTTCACTGACAGCCTCTCTGTTGTAACTTCTGTTCACTGAGCGCCTCTCTGTTGTAACTTCTGTTCACTGTTAGACTCTGTTGTAACTTCTGTTCACTGTTAGCCTCTCTGTTGTAACTTCTGTTCTCTGACAGCCTCTCTGTTGTAACATCTGTTCACTGTTATCCTCTCTGTTGTAACTTCTGTTCACTGTTATCCTCTCTGTTGTAACTTCTGTTCACTGTTATCCTCTCTGTTGTAACTTCTGTTCACTGTTATCCTCTCTGTTGTAACTTCTGTTCACTGTTAGCCTCTCTGTTGTAACTTCTGTTCGCTGTTAGCCTATCTGTTGTAACTTCTGTTCACTGTTAGGCTCTCTGTTGTAACTTCTGTTCACTGTTATCCTCTCTGTTGTAACTTCTGTTCACTGTTATCCTCTCTGTTGTAACTTCTGTTCATTCTTATCCTCTCTGTTGTAACTTCTGTTCACTGTTATCCTCTCTGTTGTAACTTATGTTCACTGTTATCCTCTCTGTTGTAACTTCTGTTCACTGTTAGCCTCTATGTTGTAACTTCTGTTCACTTTTAGCCTCTCTGTTGTATCTTCTGTTCACTGTTAGCCTCTCTGTTGTAACTTCTGTTCACTGACAGCCTCTCTGTTGTAACTTCTGTTCACTGTTATCCTCTCTGTTGTAACTTCTGTTCACTGTTAGCCTCTATGTTGTAACTTCTATTCACTGTTGGCCTCTCTGTTGTAACTTCTGTTCACTGTTATCCTCTCTGTTGTAACTTCTGTTCACTGTTATCCTCTCTGTTGTAACTTCTGTTCACTGACAGCCTCTCTGTTGTAACTTCTGTTCACTGTTATCCTCTCTGTTGTAACTTCTGTTCACTGACAGCCTCTCTGTTGTAACTTCTGTTCACTGACAGCCTCTCTGTTGTAACTTCTGTTCACTGACAGCCTCTCTGTTGTAACTTCTGTTCACTGTTAGCCGCTCTGTTGTAACTTCTGTTCACTGTTATCCTCTCTGTTGTAACTTCTGTTCACTGTTAGCCTCTCTGTTGTAACGTCTGTTCACTGACAGCCTCTCTGTTGTAACTTCTGTTCACTGACAGCCTCTCTGTTGCAACTTCTGTTCACTGACAGCCTCTCTGTTGTAACTTCTGTTCACTGGCAGCCTCTCTGTTGTAACTTCTGTTCACTGTTAGCCTCTCTGTTGTAACTTCTGTTCACTGTTAGCCTCTCTGTTGTAACTTCTGTTCACTGACAGCTTCTCTGTTGTAACTTCTGTTCACTGTTATCCTCTCTGTTGTAACTTCTGTTCACTGTTATCCTCTCTGTTGTAACTTCTGTTCACTGTTAGCCTCTATGTTGTAACTTCTGTTCACTGTTAGCCTCTCTGTTGTAACTTCTGTTCACTGTTATCCTCTCTGTTGTAACTTCTGTTCACTGTTATCCTCTCTGTTGTAACTTCTGTTCACTGACAGCCTCTCTGTTGTAACTTCTGTTCACTGTTATCCTCTCTGTTGTAACTTCTGTTCACTGACAGCCTCTCTGTTGTAACTTCTGTTCACTGACAGCTTCTCTGTTGTAACTTCTGTTCACTGTTAGCCGCTCTGTTGTAACTTCTGTTCACTGTTATCCTCTCTGTTGTAACTTCTGTTCACTGTTAGCCTCTCTGTTGTAACGTCTGTTCACTGACAGCCTCTCTGTTGTAACTTCTGTTCACTGACAGCCTCTCTGTTGTAACTTCTGTTCACTGACAGCCTCTCTGTTGTAACTTCTGTTCACTGGCAGCCTCTCTGTTGTAACTTCTGTTCACTGTTAGCCTCTCTGTTGTAACTTCTGTTCACTGTTAGCCTCTCTGTTGTAACTTCTGTTCACTGACAGCTTCTCTGTTGTAACTTCTGTTCACTGTTAGCCTCTCTGTTGTAACTTCTGTTCATTTTTAGCCTCTGGGTTATAATGGGCAGTCTGTGTGTAAATTTACAGTGATGTATATACATTGGCAGTCGGTGTGGGTCAATTGACAGTCGTGTGTCTACATGGACAGATCTATGTGTACATGGACAGTCGTGTTTGTACATGGACAGATCTATTTTACATTGAAAGTCGTGTGTGTACAAAAATAGATATGTGTACATTGTCAGTCGTGTGTGTACATTGACATTAGTTAGTTAGTTAGTTAATTAGTCGTGGTTCCAACTTCACGGCAACGGGTTGTCCCCATATTGCTCCATTCCTGTGTCAGTGAATATCACACAAAATGCTCCTCACTGCCAAAAGTGAACAATGGAACAGATAGGAGTATGGGCAAGCCAACAGCCCGCACAGGTACATTTTGCAAAATGCCGCCGCCAGAATGCCAATACAAAAGTTGTCCATGAAAAATACAGTTCATCGTCGATGGAAATGGCAGTCACCAGAAAGACTTCATTGACCCGGGTTTTATCCCATATAACTCGGTCTCTTTCCACAGGACGACCCGCCGAAAGCGCCATACAAAGCATAAACTCCGTACCTCCAGCGGCGACTCCCAGGAGTCTCCTGAAAAATGCACTCGTGAGCCGAAAAGGCAAACCAGTCAATCCAGCAACAGCCGGCCGCCATCATTTCGAACATGCAGTTCACGCTACACACAACCGCGGACAGATGTAAAAGCATTCCACGCGAAATTCACAGCTCACAGTGTCGCGCCACGCACTCACTCAGTAGCAGGGCGACGGAACCATATCCTCCTTAGTCGCCTCTTACGACGTGCATGGTAGGCAACAGTGTTACTATTCTTTGCTCCCCCGTATGGGCCCCGGCAACACACAGGCAATTGACATTAGTGTGTATGCACATTTATGACATGTGTGTACATGGACAGTGTGTGGACATGGACAGTAGTGTGTGTACATGGACAGTGTGTGGACATGGACAGTAGTGTGTGTACATGGACAGTAGTGTGGACATGGACAGTGTGTGTACATGGACAGTGTGTGGACATGGACAGTAGTGTGTGGACATGGACAGTAGTGTGTGTACATGGACAGTGTGTGGACATGGACAGTGTGTGTACATGGACAGTGTGTGGACATGGACAGTAGTGTGTGGACATGGACAGTAGTGTGTGTACATGGACAGTGTGTGGACATGGACAGTAGTGTGTGTACATGGACAGTGTGTGGACATGGACAGTAGTGTGTGTACATGGACAGTGTGTGTACATGGACAGTAGTGTGTGTACATGGACATTCATGTGTGTACATGGAAAGTGGTGTGTGTGTGTGTGCATTGACAGCCATGTGTGTACATTGACAGTGGTGTGTGTACATTGACAGACGTGTGTGTACATTGACAGTGGTGTGTGCATTGACAGACGTGTGTGTACATTGACAGTGGTGTGTGTACATTGACAGACATGTGTGTACATTGACAGTGGTGTGTGTACAAGGACAGTCGATGTGTGTACATTGACAGTGGTGTGTGTACAATTACAGCTGTGTGTGTACATTGACAGCCGTGTGTGTACATAGACAACCGTGTGAGTACATTGATAGTGGTGTGTGTTCATGGACAGTGCTGTGTATATTGACAGCCGTGTGTGTACATAGAAAACCGTGTGAGTACATTGACAGTGGTGTGTGTTCATGGACAGTGGTGTGTATATTGACAGCCGTGTGTGCACATTGACAGCTGTGTGTGTACATTGACAACCGTGTGTGTACATTGACAGCCGTGTGTGTACATTGACAGACGTGTGTGTACATTGAGAGTCCTGTGTGTAAATTGACAGTCGTGTGTGTACATTGACAGTCGTGTGTGTACATTGACAGCGTGTGTGTACATAGACAACCGTGTGAGCACATTGACAGTGGTTTGTGTACATGGACAGTGGTGTGTGTACATTGACAGTCGTATGTGTACACGGAAGTCGTGTGTGTACTTTTACAGTGGTGTGTTTACATGGTCAGTCGTGTATGAACATTTACAGTGTTGTGTGTACACGGACAGCGGTGTGTGTACATTGACAGTGGTGTGTGTACAATGACAGTCCTATGTGTACATTGACAGTGGCGTGTTTACATGAAAAGTCGTGTGTGTACATAGACAGTTGTGTATGTGCATGGTCAGTCGTGTGTGTACATGGACTGTCGTGTGTGTAAGTGGATAGTCGTGTGTTTACATGGTCAGTCGTGTGTGTACACTGACAGTCGTGTGTGTACATTTGCAGTGTTGTGTGTACATTGACAGTGCTGTGTGTACATTGACAGTGCTGTGTGTACATTGACAGACGTGTGTGTACATTTAGCAGTGTTGTGTGTACATTGACAGTCGTGTGTGTACATTTGCAGTGTTGTGTGTACATTGACAGTGGTGTGTGTACATTGACAGACGTGTGTGTACATTGACAGACGTGTGTGTACATTGACAGTGGTGTGTGTACATTGACAGACGTGTGTGTACATTGACAGTGGTGTGTGTACATGGACAGTCGTGTGTGTACATTGACAGTGGTGTGTGTACACTGATCAGTAGTGTGTGTACATGGATAGTCTTGTGTGTACATGGACAGTGGTGTGTGTACATGGACAGTGGTGTGTGTACATGGACAGTGGTGTGTGTACATGGACTGTGGTGTGTGTACATGGATAGTCGTGTGTGTACATTGACAGTGTTGTGTGTACATTGACAGTTGTGTGTGTGTTACATGGACAGTGTTGTGTGTACTGGACAGTGGTGTGTGTACATGGATAGTCGTGTGTGTACATTGACAGTCGTGTGTGTGCATTGACAGTAGTGTGTGTACATGGACAGTCGTGTGTGTACATTGACAGTAGTGTGTGTACATTGACAGTGGTGTGTGTACATGGACAGATATTCGGTGTGCGGTACAACAATCTGGCAGGAGCATCTGTGTGGACGTGTCGTGTCGAGGCTGGGAAGCTTTGAATCTGATTGGTCTTGGGGAGCACATGACAGCCAATGGGGTGCGAGTGGTGGCTCGAATGGTTCATGACCGAACTGGCAAGAAGACACACATCAATTATGGCAATAGATACCAGGTACTCGTCTCACTGTCATGTCTGATACACACATCAATTATGGCAATAGATACCAGGTACTCTTCTCACTGTCATGTCTGATACACACATCAATTATGGCAATAGATACCAGGTAGTCGTCTCACTGTCATGTCTGATACACACATCAATTATGGCAATAGATACCAGGTAGTCGTCTCACTGTCATGTCTGATACACACATCAATTATGGCAATAGATACCATGTACTCTTCTCACTGTCATGTCTGTTGTAACACATCAATTATAGCAGTAGATACCAGGTACTCGTACTCACTGTCATGTCTGTTGTACACATCAATTATGGCAATAGATACCAGGTAGTCTTCTCACTGTCATGTCTGTTGTAACACATCAATTATAGCAGTAGATACCAGGTACTCGTCTCACTGTCATGTCCTGTTGTACACATCAATTATGGCAATAGATACCAGGTAGTCTTCTCACTGTCATGTCTGTGATACACACATCAATTATGGCAAGTAGATACCAGGTAGTCATCTCACTGTCATGTCTTGATACACACATCAATTATAGCAATAGATACCAGGTAGTCGTCTCACTGTCATGTCTGTTGTAAACATCAATTATGGCAATAGATACCAGGTACTCGCTCACTGTCATGTCTGTTGTACACATCAATTATGGCAATAGATACCAGGTACTCTTCTCACTGTCAGTGTCTGTTGTACACATCAATTATGGCAATAGATACCAGGTAGTCGTCTCACTGTCATGTCTGATACACACATCAATTATGGCAATAGATACCAGGTAGTCGTCTCACTGTCATGTCTGTTGTACACATCAATTATGGCAATAGATACCAGGTACTCGTCTCACTGTCATGTCTGTTGTACACATCAATTATGGCAATAGATACCAGGTAGTCGTCTCACTGTCATGTCTGTTGTACACATCAATTATGGCAATAGATACCAGGTACTCATTCTCACTGTCATGTCTGTTGTACACATCAATTATGGCAATAGATACCAGGTACTCGTCTCACTGTCATGTCTGTTGTACACATCAATTATGGCAATAGATACCAGGTACTCGTCTCACTGTCATGTCTGATACACACATCAATTATGGCAATAGATACCAGGTACTCTTCTCACTGTCATGTCTGATTACACACATCAATTATGGCAATAGATACCAGGTACTCGTCTCACTGTCATGTCTGATACACACATCAATTATGGCAATAGATACCAGGTACTCTTCTCACTGTCATGTCTGATACACATCAATTATGGCAATAGATACCAGGTACTCGTCTCACTGTCATGTCTGATACACACATCAATTATGGCAATAGATACCATGTACTCGTCTCACTGTCATGTCTGATACACACATCAATTATGGCAATAGATACCAGGTAGTCGTCTCACTGTCATGTCTGATACACACATCAATTATGGCAATAGATACCATGTACTCGTCTCACTGTCATGTCTGTTGTAAACATCAATTATAGGAGTAGATACCAGGTACTCGACTCACTGTCATGTCTGTTGTACACATCAATTATGGCAATAGATACCAGGTACTCTTCTCACTGTCATGTCTGTTGTAAACATCAATTATGGCAGTAGATACCAGGTACTCGTCTCACTGTCATGTCTGTTGTACACATCAATTATGGCAATAGATACCAGGTAGTCTTCTCACTGTCATGTCTGATACACACATCAATTATGGCAATAGATACCAGGTAGTCGTCTCACTGTCATGTCTGATACACACATCAATTATAGCAATAGATACCAGGTAGTCGTCTCACTGTCATGTCTGTTGTACACATCAATTATGGCAATAGATACCAGGTACTCTTCTCACTGTCATGTCTGTTGTACACATCAATTATGGCAATAGATACCAGGTACTCTTCTCACTGTCATGTCAGTTGTACACATCAATTATGGCAATAGATACCAGGTAGTCGTCTCACTGTCATGTCTGATACACACATCAATTATGGCAATAGATACCAGGTAGTCGTCTCACTGTCATGTCTGTTGTACACATCAATTATGGCAATAGATACCAGGTACTCGTCTCACTGTCATGTCTGTTGTACACATCAATTATGGCAATAGATACCAGGTAGTCGTCTCACTGTCATATCTGTTGTACACATCAATTATGGCAATAGATACCAGGTACTCATCTCACTGTCATGTCTGTTGTACACATCAATTATGGCAATAGATACCAGGTACTCGTCTCACTGTCATGTCTGTTGTACACATCAATTATGGCAATAGATACCAGGTACTCGTCTCACTGTCATGTCTGATACACACATCAATTATGGCAATAGATACCAGGTACTCTTCTCACTGTCATGTCTGATACACACATCAATTATGGCAATAGATACCAGGTAGTCGTCTCACTGTCATGTCTGATACACACATCAATTATGGCAATAGATACCAGGTACTCGTACTCACTGTCATGTCTGTGTACACATCAATTATGGCAATAGATACCAGGTACTCTTCTCACTGTCATGTCTGTTGTAAACATCAATTATAGCAGTAGATACCAGGTACTCGTCTCACTGTCATGCCTGTTGTACACATCAATTATGGCAATAGATACCAGGTAGTCTTCTCACTGTCATGTCTGATACACACATCAATTATGGCAATAGATACCAGGTAGTCATCTCACTGTCATGTCTGATACACACATCAATTATAGCAATAGATACCAGGTAGTCGTCTCACTGTCATGTCTGTTGATACACACATCAATTATGGCAATAGATACCAGGTACTCTTCTCACTGTCATGTCTGTACACATCAATTATGGCAATAGATACCAGGTACTCTTCTCACTGTCATGTCTGTTGTACACATCAATTATGGCAATAGATACCAGGTAGTCGTCTCACTGTCATGTCTGATACACACATCAATTATGGCAATAGATACCAGGTACGTCGTCTCACTGTCATGTCTGTTGTACACATCAATTATGGCAATAGATACCAGGTACTCGTCTCACTGTCATGTCTTGATACACATCAATTATGGCAATAGATACCAGGTAGTCGTCTCACTGTCATAGTCTGTTGTACACATCAATTATGGCAATAGATACCAGGTACTCATCTCACTGTCATGTCTGTTGTACACATCAATTATGGCAATAGATACCAGGTACTCGTCTCACTGTCATGTCTGATTACACACATCAATTATGGCAATAGATACCAGGTACTCGTCTCACTGTCATGTCTGATACACACATCAATTATGGCAATAGATACCAGGTACTCTTCTCACTGTCATGTCTGATACACACATCAATTATGGCAATAGATACCAGGTAGTCGTCTCACTGTCATGTCTGATACACACATCAATTATGGCAATAGATACCAGGTACTCTTCTCACTGTCATGTCTGATACACACATCAATTATGGCAATAGATACCAGGTACTCGTCTCACTGTCATGTCTGATACACACATCAATTATGGCAATAGATACCATGTACTCGTCTCACTGTCATGTCTGATACACACATCAATTATGGCAATAGATACCAGGTAGTCGTCTCACTGTCATGTCTGATACACACATCAATTATGGCAATAGATACCATGTACTCGTCTCACTGTCATGTCTGTTGTAAACATCAATTATAGCAGTAGATACCAGGTACTCGACTCACTGTCATGTCTGTTGTACACATCAATTATGGGCAATAGATACCAGGTACCTCTTCTCACTGTCATGCTGTTTTTGTAAACCTCAATTATGGCAGTAGATACCAGGTACTACTCGGTACTCACTGTCATGGTGTCTGTTAGTACACATACAATTATGGGCTAATAGATGACCAAGGTAGTCTGTCTCAACTGTCATGTCCTGAATACCACATCACTCAATTATGGCAATAGGATACCATGGTTAGTTCACGTCTCACTGTCATGTCTGATAGCACACATCATTATAGCAATAGATACCAGGTAGTTCGTCTCACTGTCTGTCTGTTGTACACATCAATTATGGCAATAAGATACCCAGGGTATCTTCTCACTGTCATGTCTGTTGGACACATCAATTATGGGCAATAGTATACCAGGTACTCTCTTCTCACTGTCCTGTCAGTTGTACACCTCAATTATGGCAATAGATACCAGGTAGGTCGTCCTCATCTGTCATGTCGGATACACACAGCATTATGGCAATAGATACCAGGGAGCTCGTCTCACTGTCATGTCTGATACACACATCAATTATGGCAATAGATACCAGGTACTCTTCTCACTGTCATGTCTGATACACACATCAATTATGGCAATAGATACCATGTACTCGTCTCACTGTCATGTCTGATACACACATCAATTATGGCAATAGATACCATGTACTCGTCTCACTGTCATGTCTGATACACACATCAATTATGGCAATAGATACCATGTACTCGTCTCACTGTCATGTCTGTTGTAAACATCAATTATAGCAGTAGATACCAGGTACTCGACTCACTGTCATGTCTGTTGTACACATCAATTATGGCAATAGATACCAGGTACTCGTCTCACTGTCATGTCTGTTGTAAACATCAATTATGGCAATTAGATACCAGGTACTCGTCTCACTGTCATGTCTGTTGTACACATCAATTATGGCAATAGATACCAGGTAGTCTTCTCACTGTCATGTCTGATACACACATCAATTATGGCAATAGATACCAGGTAGTCGTCTCACTGTCATGTCTGATACACACATCAATTATAGCAATAGATACCAGGTAGTCGTCTCACTGTCATGTCTGTTGTACACATCAATTATGGCAATAGATACCAGGTACTCTTCTCACTGTCATGTCTGTTGTACACATCAATTATGGCAATAGATACCAGGTACTCTTCTCACTGTCATGTCAGTTGTACACATCAATTATGGCAATAGATACCAGGTAGTCGTCTCACTGTCATGTCTGATACACACATCAATTATGGCAATAGATACCAGGTACTCGTCTCACTGTCATGTCTGTTGTACACATCAATTATGGCAATAGATACCAGGTAGTCGTCTCACTGTCATGTCTGTTGTACACATCAATTATGGCAATAGATACCAGGTACTCATCTCACTGTCATGTCTGTTGATACACATCAATTATGGCAATAGATACCAGGTACTCGTCTCACTGTCATGTCTGTTGATACACATCAATTATGGCAATAGATACCAGGTACTCGTCTCACTGTCATGTCTGATACACACATCAATTATGGCAATAGATACCAGGTAACTCTTCTCACTGTCATGTCTGATACACACATCAATTATGGCAATAGATACCAGGTAGTCGTCTCACTGTCATGTCTGATACACACATCAATTATGGCAATAGATACCAGGTACTCTTCTCACTGTCATGTCTGATACACACATCAATTATGGCAATAGATACCAGGTACTCGTCTCACTGTCATGTCTGATACACACATCAATTATGGCAATAGATACCATGTACTCGTCTCACTGTCATGTCTGATACACACATCAATTATGGCAATAGATACCAGGTACTCGTCTCACTGTCATGTCTGTTGTACACATCAATCATGGCAATAGATACCAGGTAGTCGTCTCACTGTCATGTCTGATACACACATCAATTATGGCAATAGATACCAGGTACTCGTCTCATTGTCATGTCTGATACACACATCAATTATGGCAATAGATACCAGGTACTCATCTCACTGTCATGTCTGATACACACATCAATTATGGCAATAGATACCAGGTACTCTTCTCACTGTCATGTCTGATACATACATCAATTATGGCAATAGATACCAGGTACTCGTCTCACTGTCATGTCTGATACACACATCAATTATGGCAATAGATACCATGTACTCGTCTCACTGTCATGTCTGATACACACATCAATTATGGCAATAGATACCAGGTAGTCGTCTCACTGTCATGTCTGTTACACACATCAATTATGGCAATAGATACCAGGTAGTCGTCTCACTGTCATGTCTTTTGTACACATCAATTATGGCAATAGATACCAGGTAGTCGTCTCACTGTCATGTCTGATACACACATCAATTATGGCAATAGATACCAGGTAGTCGTCTCACTGTCATGTCTGATACACACATCATTATGGCAATAGATACCAGGTACTCTTCTCACTGTCATGTCTGATACACACATCAATTATGGCAATAGATACCATGTCTCGTCTCACTGTCCATGTCTGATACACACATCAATTATGCAATAGATACCATGTACTCGTCTCACTGTCATGTCTGATACACACATCAACTATGGCAGTAGATACCAGGTACTCGTCTCACTGTCATGTCTGTTGTACACATAAATTATGGCAATAGATACCAGGTAATCGTCTCACTGTCATGTCTGTTGTAAACATCAATTATGGCAATAGATACCAGGTACTCGTCTCACTGTCATGTCTGTTGTACACATCAATTATGGCAATAGATACCATGTACTCGTCTCACTGTCATGTCTGATACACACATCAATTATGGCAATAGATACCAGGTACTCGTCTCACTGTCATGTCTGTTGTACACATCAATCATGGCAATAGATACCAGGTAGTCGTCTCACTGTCATGTCTGATACACACATCCATTATGGCAATAGATACCAGGTACTCGTCTCATTGTCATGTCTGATACACACATCAATTATGGCAATAGATACCAGGTACTCATCTCACTGTCATGTCTGATACACACATCAATTATGGCAATAGATACCAGGTACTCTTCTCACTGTCATGTCTGATACATACATCAATTATGGCAATAGATACCAGGTACTCGTCTCACTGTCATGTCTGATACACACATCAATTATGGCAATAGATACCATGTACTCGTCTCACTGTCATGTCTGATACACACATCAATTATGGCAATAGATACCAGGTAGTCGTCTCACTGTCATGTCTGTTACACACATCAATTATGGCAATAGATACCAGGTACTCGTCTCACTGTCATGTCTCTTGTACACATCAATTATGGCAATAGATACCAGGTAGTCGTCTCACTGTCATGTCTGATACACACATCAATTATGGCAATAGATACCAGGTAGTCGTCTCACTGTCATGTCTGATACACACATCAATTATGGCAATAGATACCAGGTACTCTTCTCACTGTCATGTCTGATACACACATCAATTATGGCAATAGATACCATGTACTCGTCTCACTGTCATGTCTGATACACACATCAATTATGGCAATAGATACCATGTACTCGTCTCACTGTCATGTCTGATACACACATCAACTATGGCAGTAGATACCAGGTACTCGTCTCACTGTCATGTCTGTTGTACACATAAATTATGGCAATAGATACCAGGTAGTCGTCTCACTGTCATGTCTGTTGTAAACATCAATTATGGCAATAGATACCAGGTACTCGTCTCACTGTCATGTCTTTTGTACACATCAATTTGGCAATAGATGCCAGGTACTCGTCTCACTGTCATGTCTGTTGTAAACATCAATTATGGCAATAGATACCAGGTACTCGTCTCACTGTCATGTCTGTTGTACACATCAATTATGGCAATAGATACCAGGTAGTCGTCTCACTGTCATGTCTGATACACACATCAATTATGGCAATAGATACCAGGTACTCGTCTCACAGTCATGTCTGATACACACATCAATTATGGCAATAGATACCAGGTACTCGTCTCACTGTCATGTCTGATACACACATCAATTATGGCAATAGATACCAGGTACTCGTCTCACTGTCATGTCTGATACACACATCAATTATGGCAATAGATACCAGGTAGTCGTCTCACTGTCATGTCTGTTGTACCTATCAATTATGGCAATAGATACCAGGTAGTCGTCTCACTGTCATGTCTGATACACACATCAATTATGGCAATAGATACCAGGTACTCTTCTCACTGTCATGTCTGATACACACATCAATTATGGCAATAGATACCAGGTAGTCGTCTCACTGTCATGTCTGTTGTAAACATCAACTATGGCAATAGATACCAGGTACTCGTCTCACTGTCATGTCTGATACACACATCAATAATGGCAATAGATACCAGGTACTCTTCTCACTGTCATGTCTGATACACACATCAATTATGGCAATAGATACCAGGTAGTCGTCTCACTGTCATGTCTGATACACACATCAACTATGGCAATAGATACCAGGTACTCGTCTCACTGTCATGTCTGAAACACATCAATTATGGCAATAGATACCATGTACTCGTCTCACTGTCATGTCTGATACACACATCAACTATGGCAATACATCCCAGGTACTCGTCTCACTGTCATGTCTGATACACACATCAACTATGGCAATAGATACCAGGTAGTCGTCTCACTGTCATGTCTGATACACACATCAACTATGGCAATAGATACCATGTACTCGTCTCACTGTCATGTCTGATACACACATCAACTATGGCAATAGATACCAGGTACTCGTCTCACTGTCATGTCTGATACACACATCAACTATGGCAATAGATACCATGTACTCGTCTCACTGTCATGTCTGATACACACATCAACTATGACAATAGATACCAGGTACTCGTCTCACTGTCATGTCTGAAACACATCAATTATGGCAATAGATACCAGGTACTCGTCTCACTGTCATGTCTGTTGTACACATCAATTATGGCAATAGATACCAGGTACTCGTCTCACTGTCATGTCTGAAACACATCAATTATGGCAATAGATACCAGGTACTCGTCTCACTGTCATGTCTGATACACACATCAATTATGGCAATAGATACCAGGTACTCGTCTCACTGTCATGTCTGATACACACATCAACTATGGCAATATATACCATGTACTCGTCTCACTGTCATGTCTGATACACACATCAACTATGGCAATAGATACCAGGTACTCGTCTCACTGTCATGTCTGAAACACATCAATTATGGCAATAGATACCATGTACTCGTCTCACTGTCATGTCTGATACACACATCAATTATGGCAATAGATACCAGGTAGTCGTCTCACTGTCATGTCTGATACACACATCAATTATGGCAATAGATACCAGGTACTCTTCTCACTGTCATGTCTGATACACACATCAATTATGGCAATATATACCAGGTAGTCGTCTCACTGTCATGTCTGTTGTACACATCAATTATGGCAATAGATACTAGGTACTCTTCTCACTGTCATGACTGATACACACATCAATTATGGCAATAGATACCAGGTACTCATCTCACTGTCATGTCTGATACACACATCAATTATGGCAATAGATACCAGGTAGTCGTCTCACTGTCATGTCTGATACACACATCAATTATGGCAATAGATACCAGGTAGTCGTCTCACTGTCATGTCTGATACACACATCAATTATGGCAATAGATACCAGGTAGTCGTCTCACTGTCATGTCTGTTGTAAACATCACTTATAGCAATAGATACCAGGTACTCTTCTCACTGTCATGTCTGATACACACATCAATTATGGCAATAGATACCAGGTAGTCGTCTCACTGTCATGTCTGATACACACATCAATTATGGCAATAGATACCAGGTACTCTTCTCACTGTCATGTCTGATACACACATCAATTATAGCTCGGACCATGGCTGTGGAGAAACTGTGTGCACACGGCGGATATTGCACGTTACACGTCGGTGGTCACACGTGAACAATGGTAGACCGACCAGCGTACACAGATATCGGTAGCTCGTGATCCTGGCCTGTACATGGACGATGCTAGACCGACCAGCGTACACAGATATCGGTAGCTCGTTATCCTGGCCTGTACATGGACGATGCTGGACCGACCAGCGTACACAGATATCGGTAGCTCGTTATCCTGGCCTGTACATGGACGATGCTAGACCGACCAGCGTACACAGATATCGGTAGCTCGTGATCCTGGTCTGTACATGGGCGATGCTAGACCGACCAGCGTACACATATATCGGTAGCTCGTGATCCTGGCCTGTACATGGACGATGCTAGACCGACCAGCGTACACAGATATCGGTAGCTCGTGATCCTGGCCTGCACATGGACATCTTGGTGCTCACATGTTGTGGTTGTTGCCATCTCCCTCAGTAAATCCTAATGTTCACATGTTGTGGTTATTGCCATCTCCCTCAGTAAATCCTGATGTTCACATATTGTGGTTGTTGCCATCTCCCCTCAGTAAATCCTAATGTTCCCATGTTGTGGTTGTTGCCATCTCCCTCAGTAAATCCTAATGTTCACATGTTGTGGTTGTTGCCATCTCCCTCAGTAAATCCTGATGTTCACATGTTGTGGTTGTTGCCATCTCCCTCAGTAAATCCTAATGGTCACATGTTGTGGTTGTTGCCATCTTCCCTCAGTAAGTCCTAATGTTCACATGTTGTGGTTGTTGCCATCTTCCCTCAGTAAGTCCTAATGTTCACATGTTGTGGTTGTTGCCATCTCCCTCAGTAAATCCTAGTGTTCACATGTTGTGGTTGTTGCCATCTCCCTCAGTAAATCCTAATGTTCACATGTTGTGGTTTTTGCCATCTCCCTCAGTAAATCCTAATGTTCACATGTTGTGGTTGTTGCCATCTTCCTCAGTAAATCCTAATGTTCACATGTTGTGGTTGTTGCCATCTCCCTCAGTAAATCCTTATGTTCACATGTTGTGGTTGTTGCCATCTCCCTCAGTAAATCCTAATGTTCACATGTTGTGGTTGTTGCCATCTCCCTAAGTAAATCCTAATGTTCACATGTTGTGGTTGTTGCCATCTCCCTCAGTAAATCCTAATGGTCACATGTTGTGGCTGTTGCCATCTCCCTCAGTAAATCCTAATGTTCACATGTTGTGGTTGTTGCCATCTTCCCTCAGTAAGTCCTAATGTTCACATGTTGTGGTTGTTGCCATCTTCCTTCAGTAAGTCCTAATGTTCACATGTTGTGGTTGTTGCCATCTTCCCTCAGTAAATCCTAATGTTCACATGTTGTGGTTGTTGCCATCTCACTCGGTAAATCCTAATGTTCACATATTGTGGTTGTTGCCATCTCCCTCAGTAAATCCTAATGTTCACATGTTGTGGTTGTTGCCATCTCCCTCAGTTAATCCTAATGGTCACATGTTGTGGTTGTTGCCATCTTCCCTCAGTAAATCCTAATGTTCACATATTGTTGCTGTTGCCATCTCCCTCAGTAAGTCCTAATGTTCACATGTTGTGGTTGTTGCCATCTTCCCTCAGTAAATCCTAATGTTCACATGTTGTGGTTGTTGCCATCTCCCTCAGTAAACCTAATGGTCACATGTTGTGTTTGTTGCCATCTCCCTCAGTAAATCCTAATGTTCACATGTTGTGGTTGTTGCCATCTCCCTCAGTAAACCTAATGGTCACATGTTGTGTTTGTTGCCATCTCCCTCAGTAAATCCTAATGTTCACATGTTGTGGTTGTTGCCATCTCCCTCAGTAAATCCTAATGTTCATATATCGTGGTTGTTGCCATCTCCCTCAGTAAATCCTAATGTTCATATGTTGTGGTTGTTGCCATCTCCCTCAGTAAATCCTAATGTTCATATGTTGTAGTTTTTGCCATCTCCCTCAGTAAATCCTAGTGTTCACATGTTGTGGTTGTTGCCATCTCCCTCAGTAAATCCTAATGTTCACATGTTGTGGTTGTTGCCATCTCCCTCAGTAAATCCCGGTGTTCACATGTTGTGGTTGTTGCCATCTCCCTCAGTAAATTCTGGTATTCACATGTTGTGGTTGTAGCCATCTCCCTCAGTAAATCCTAATGTTCACATGTTGTGGTTGTTGCCATCTTCCCTCAGTAAATCCTAATGTTCACATGTTGTGGTTGTTGCCATCTCCCTCAGTAAATCCTAATGTTCACATGTTGTGTTTGTTGCCATCTCACTCAGTAAATCCTAATGTTCATATATCGTGGTTGTTGCCATCTCCCTCATTAAATCCTAATGTTCACCTGTTGTGGTTGTTGCCATCTCCCTTCAGTAAATCCTGGTGTTCACATGTTGTGGTTGTTGCCATCTCCCTCAGTAAATCCTGGTGTTCACATGTTGTGTTTGTTGCCATCTCACTCAGTAAATCCTAATGTTCACATGTTGTGGTTGTTGCCATCTCTCTCAGTAAATCCTAATGTTCACATGTTGTGGTTGTTGCCATCTCCCTCAGTAAATCCTAATGTTCACCTGTTGTGGTTGTTGCCATCTCCCCTCAGTAAATCCTGGTGTTCACATGTTGTGGTTGTTGCCATCTCCCTCAGTAAATCCTGGTGTTCACATGTTGTGGTTGTTGCCATCTCCCTCAGTAAATCCTAATGTTCACATGTTGTGGTTGTTGCCATCTCCCTCAGTAAATCCTAATGTTCACATGTTGTGGTTGTTGCCATCTCCCTCAGTAAATCCTAATGTTCACATGTTGTGATTGTTGCCATCTCCCTCAGTAAATCCTAATGTTCACATCTTGTTATTGTTGTTATCGGTACTTTTGCCTTAATTCACCCCAAACAAACGGAATCCCAGGGTATGACGTCACATCCAGGGGTTCCCTGTGTTGCCCCGTAGCTCGGTGCGCAATTTTAACGGTGTGCAACAGTTGCTCTCGGCGACATCCCCCGCGCCCCAACGGTAACTGGCCAAATGAAATGCTTGTTAACTCTTGAGACCAGCAGTATACGAAAAGAATGATGACGATCTGTCTGTACGGGAGACGCGAGGCCTTGCAGCCATGTGCGCCTTGTCTCAGCGGGAGGATGTCCTGCCGACATACGCGGTGAATGTCGTCGTCGTCGTCGTCGTCGGCATCTCCCATCTGTCCTGACGCTCAGTCAGCGATAGCACCATGACATGATTATGAGAACAGTGTCTAGCAGAATGTCAGATGCCATGATGCTGCTGCAGAAAAGGCAACGCTACTCTGGCTTGTCATGGACAAATCAAATCAACTTTATTAGGGTCACAAATTGGGCGCGCAGGCCCGTCTTACATTCGGCCCTTCCAATCACTCGTCTTTCGTTCATCAAGAGCATTATATGTTTACATAGGAAGAAAAATAAACATTGTGAAATGAATGTTGTAAACATGAGCAGTCTCATAAAAATGTTAAACATGGAGAAAAATGTGTACATAAAATGTATGTGACGTAAAAATAGTGATGCTCTCTCTCTCTCTCTCCTCTCTCTCTCTCTCTCTCTCTCTCTCTCACACACACACACACACACACACACACACACACACATTCACTCTCACGCTCACACATTCACTCTCCCGCTCACTCATTCACTCTCCCGCTCACTCATTCACTCTCCCGCTCACTCATTCACTCTCACGCTCACTCATTCACTCTCCCGCTCACTTATTTACTCTCACGCTCACTCGTTCTGTCTCTCATTCACACTCACTGACTCTCTCACTCAAACTACAGTAATGAACATGAGTTTATATAATGCATGATAAAATCAAATGGTATTTAACTGATAATATGACAGATGAGAATACACAAACATATGGATTCGCGTGTTACATAACATGCGTGTTACATGACATGCATCTGCTCAGCTCTCTCTCTCTCTCTCTCTCTCTCTCTCTCTCTCTCTCTCTCTCTCTCTCTCTCTCTCTCTGTATTCTTTCATATACACACACTCACACGCATGCGCGCGCTCACACACACACACACTAACACATCAACTCTCCCACTGTCTCACTCTCTAACACACAATCCTTCACACACAAACACACTCACTCTCTCAATCACACTCTCTCACACATACACATACACATCAATCACTCTGTCCACACACACGCATGCACGTGCGCACACACGCATTCACTCTTTCCCTCTCTCTGACACCCACTTTCTCTCTCTCTCTCTCTCTCTCTCTCTCTCTCTCTCTCTCTCTCTCTCTCTCTCTCTCTCCCACACAGCACACACATATATAGTGAACAATTATAGTTAAACAATTATAATGAACAATTATACTGAACAATTATACCAGTAAATGAATTATGGTGGCATATAGTCGGTATGGATTAAGTATTGAAAGAGGTTTCGGTTAAATGTGTAGGGACTCATTGGAGTTTTCAGATCTGGAGGCAGATCATTCCATAAGTGAGCACCAGAATAGGCGAAACATGTTTTGTATAGGTCCAATCTAGGCTTTGAGACATGTAACAAATTTAGGCGCTTGCTGTTCATTGCATTAGATTGAATCAGCGGCTGGTGACTATAAATATAGCTGGTGACGTTTGTTCGGGTGAATTAAGGCAAAAGTACCTTGTTATCTCCCCCAGCACATCATGGTGTTCAGGCGACAGTTCCTCAACCAGGCTATCATAGAAGGTTAGTGTTCGATGCTTGTGGCATGTGGTTATCTATGTTTTGTTTCCTGGCTAGAATGTTGCATATTTGCTACGAGAAAAGTATCATATGGAGATCGTTGTGAACATGTGGGGTTCATTGTGAACATAAGGGGATCACAGTGAACATATGAGGTTCACAGTGAACATATGGGGTTCATTGTGAACATAAGGGGATCACAGTGAACATATGGGGTTCATTGTGAACATAAGGGGATCACAGTGAACATATGGGGTTCATAGTGAACATAAGGGGATCACAGTGAACATATGGGGTTCACAGTGATCATATGGGGTTTACAGTCAACATGTGGGGTTCACAGTCAACATCTAACATATACCTGTATGATCTCACCTTTCATACCTTTATAATCTCACCTGTCATATCTGTGTGATATCACACCATTTCCGTGTGATCACACCTGTCATATCTGTGTGATCTCATCTCTCATATCTGTGTGATCTCATTTCTCATATCTGTGTGATCTCATCTCTCATATCTGTGTGATCTCATCTCTCATATCTGTGTGATCTCATCTCTCATATCTGTGTGATCTCATCTCTCATATCTGTGTGATCTCATCTCTCATATCTGTGATCTCACCTGTCATATCTGTGTAATCTCACCTGTCATATCTGTGTGATCTCACCTGTCATATCTCTGTGTGATCTCACCTGTCATATATGTGTGATCTCATCTCTCATATCTGTGTGATTTCATCTCTCACAACTGTGTAATCTCATCTCTCATATCTGTGTGATCCCACCTGTAATATCTGTGTGATCTCACCTGTCATATCTGTGTGATCTCACCTGTCACATATGTGTGATTTTATCTCTCATATCTGTGTAATCTAATCTCTCATATATGTGTGATCCCACCTGTAATATCTGTGTGATCTCACCTGACATCTTTGTGTGATCTCACATGTCACATATGTGTGATCTCATCTCTCATATCTGTGTGATCCCACCTCTCATATCTGTGCGATCCCAACTGTCATATCTGTGTGATCTCACCTTTCATATCTGTGTGATCCCACCTGTCATATCTGTGTGATCTCACCTGTCATATCTGTGTGATCTCACCTGTCATATCTGTGTGATCTCATCTCTCATATCTGTGCAATCTCACCTGTCATATCTGTGTGATCTCATCTCTCATATCTGTGCAATCTCACCTGTCATATCTGTGTGATCTCATCTCTCATATCTGTGCAATCTCACCTGTCATATCTGTGTGATCTCACCTGTCATATCTGTGTGATCTCACCTGTCATATCTGTGTGATCTCATCTCTCATATCTGTGCGATCTCACCTGTCATATCTGTGTGATCTCACCTGTCATATCTGTGTAATCTCATCTCTCATATCTGTGTGATCTCACCTGTAATATCTGTGTGATCTCACCTGTCATATCTGTGTGATCTCATCTCTCATATCTATGTGATGTCACCTGTCATATCTGTGTGATCTCATCTCTCATATCTGTGTGATCTCACCTCTCATATCTGTGTGATCTCACCTGTCATATCTGTGTAATGTCACCTGTCATATCTGTGTAATGTCACCTTGTCATATCTGTGTAATGTCACCTTGTCATATCTGTGTAATGTCACCTGTCATATCTGTGTAATATAACCTGTCATATCTGTGTAATATAACCTGTTATATCTGTGTAATATAACATGTCATATCTGTGTGACCTCACCTGTCATATCTGTGTGACCTCACCTCTCATATCTGTGTGACCTCACCTGTCATATCTGTGTGACCTCACCTGTCATATATGTGTGACCTCACCTGTCATATCTGTGTGACCTCACCTGTCATATATGTGTGACCTCACCTGTCATATCTGTGTGATCTCACCTGTCATATCTGTGTGACCTCACCTGTCATATCTTTGTGATCTCACCTGTCATATCTGTGTGACCTCACCTCTCATATCTGTGTGACCTCACCTGTCATATCTGTGTGACCTCACCTATCATATATGTGTGACCTCACCTGTCATATCTGTGTGACCTCACCTGTCATATATGTGTGACCTCATCTGTCATATCTGTGTGATCTCACCTGTCATATCTGTGTGACCTCACCTGTCATATCTGTGTGACCTCACCTGTCATATCTGTGTGATCTCACCTGTCATATCTGTGTGACCTCACCTGTCATATCTGTGTAATCTCATCTCTCATATCTGTGTGATCTCACCTGTAATATCTGTGTGATCTCACCTGTCATATCTGTGTGATCTCATCTCTCATATCTATGTGATGTCACCTGTCATATCTGTGTGATCTCATCTCTCATATCTATGTGATGTCACCTGTCATATCTGTGTGACCTCACCTCTCATATCTATGTGATGTCACCTGTCATATCTGTGTGACCTCACCTGTCATATCTGTGTGATCTCACCTATCATATCTGTGTGATCTCACCTGTCATATCTGTGTGATCTCACCTGTCATATCTGTGTGATCTCACCTGTCATATCTGTGTGACCTCACCTGTCATATCTGTGTGATCTCACCTGTCATATCTGTGTGACCTCACCTGTCATATCTGTGTAATCTCATCTCTCATATCTGTGTGATCTCACCTGTAATATCTGTGTGATGTCACCTGTCATATCTGTGTGATCTCATCTCTCATATCTATGTGATGTCACCTGTCATATCTGTGTGATCTCATCTCTCATATCTGTGTGATCTCACCTCTCATATCTGTGTGATCTCACCTGTCATATCTGTGTAATGTCACCTGTCATATCTGTGTAATGTCACCTTGTCATATCTGTGTAATGTCACCTTGTCATATCTGTGTAATGTCACCTGTCATATCTGTGTAATATAACCTGTCATATCTGTGTAATATAACCTGTTATATCTGTGTAATATAACCTGTCATATCTGTGTGACCTCACCTGTCATATCTGTGTGACCTCACCTCTCATATCTGTGTGACCTCACCTGTCATATCTGTGTGACCTCACCTGTCATATATGTGTGACCTCACCTGTCATATCTGTGTGACCTCACCTGTCATATATGTGTGACCTCACCTGTCATATCTGTGTTATCTCACCTGTCATATCTGTGTGACCTCACCTGTCATATCTGTGTGATCTCACCTGTCATATCTGTGTGACCTCACCTGTCATATCTGTGTGACCTCACCTGTCATATCTGTGTGACCTCACCTGTCATATATGTGTGACCTCACCTGTCATATCTGTGTGACCTCACCTGTCATATATGTGTGACCTCACCTCTCATATCTGTGTGACCTCACCTGTCATATCTGTGTGACCTCACATGTCATATCTGTGTGATCTCACCTGTCATATCTGTGTGATCTCACCTGTCATATCTGTGTGATGTCACCTGTCATATCTGTGTGATCTCACCTGTCATATCTGTGTGATCTCACCTGTCATATCTGTGTGACCTCACCTGTCATATCTGTGTGATCTCACCTCTCATATCTGTGTGATCTCACCTGTCATATCTGTGTGATGTCACCTGTCATATCTGTGTGATCTCACCTGTCATATCTGTGTGAACTCACCTGTCATATCTGTGTGACCACACCTGTCATATCTGTGTGACCTCACCTGTCATATCTCTGTGACCTCACCTGTCATATCTGTGTGACCTCACCTGTCATATCTCTGTGACCTCACCTGTCATATCTGTGTGATCTCACCTGTCATACATGTGTGATCTCACCTGTCATATCTGTGTGACCTCACCTGTCATATCTGTGTGATCTCACCTGGTCATATCTGTGTAATATCACTTGTCATTTCTGAGTGATCTCACCTGTCGTATCTGTGTGACCTCACCTGTCATATCTGTGTGGTCTGACATGTCATACCTGCATGATCTCATCTGACATATCAGTGTGATCTCATCTATGATATCTATATGATCTCAGCTGTCATACTTTTATGATCGAACCGGTCACACCTGTGTGATCTCACCTGTCATACTTGTGTGGTCTGACCTGCCATACCTGTATGATCTCATCTGTTACACCTGTATGTTTCAGCGGCCGAGAAGTACCCCAATGTCCAGCTTCTGTTCTCCCACAAGCTGGTCAGCTGCGACTCGGAAACCGGCCAGGTCGTCGTAGAAAAGTCTGTTGAGCTGTGTTGTGTGTAAATGTCATGTGTTCATGTCATCTCACATATCCCCTCATATTGC
The DNA here is from genome assembly GCA_014155875.1 of Cepaea nemoralis. Lineage (NCBI taxonomy): Eukaryota > Metazoa > Mollusca > Gastropoda > Stylommatophora > Helicidae > Cepaea > Cepaea nemoralis. The sequence goes on along the minus strand of JACEFZ010010307.1, from coordinate 386,507 downwards.
ATCATGTAGATGTCATATGTTCATGTCATCTCACAGATCCCCTCACATTGCATCATGTAGATGTCATATGTTCATGTCATCTCACAGATCCCCTCACATTGCATCATGTAGATGTCATATGTTCATGTCATCTCACAGATCGCCTCACATGGCATCATGTAGATGTCACATGTTCATGTCATCTCACAAATCTCCTCACATTACATCATGTAGATGTCATATGTTCATGTCATCTCACATATCCCCTCACATTGCATTATGGAGATGTCATGTGTTCATGTCGTCTCACAGATCCCCTCACTTTGCATCATGTAGATATCATATGTTCATGTCATCTCACAGATCACCGCACATGGCATCATGTATATGTCATATGTTCATGGCATCTCACAGATCACCGCACATGGCATCATGTAGATGTCATATGTTCATGTCATCTCACAGATCCCCTCACATTACATCATGTAGATATCATATGTTCATGTCATCTCACAGATCCCCTCAAATTGCATCATGTAGATGTCATATGATCCTGTCATCTCACAGATCTCCTCACATTGCATCATGCAGATGCCATATGTTCATGTCATCTCACAGATCACCGCACAAAACATCATGTATTTGTCATATGTCCCTGTCATCTCACAGATCCCCTCACATGGCATCAAGTAGATGTCTGGTGTTCTTGCCATCTCATAGAACAAGTCACATGATATATTGATGTCACAAGTTAATACCATTTCATAGACTGTTTTAAATGATATGCTGATGTCACAAGTTTTCATCATCTCATAGATCATATCAAATGACATGTAGATGCCACAAGTTTATGCCATCTTACAGTAATTCATGCCACATGTCAGCATGTATATCTAACGAGTTCATACCATCTCATAGACCATGCTCTCTGACATGTAGATGTCACCTCATAGACCATGCTATCTGACATGTAGATGTCACGAGTTCATACCATCTCATAGACCATGCTATCTGACATGTAGATGTCACCTCATAGATCATGCTATCTGACATGTAGATGTCACGAGTTCATACCATCTCATAGACCATGCTATCTGACATGTAAATGTCATCTCATTGACCATGCTATCTTATATGTAGATGTCATCTCATAGACCATGCTATCTGACATGTAGATGTTACGAGTTCATACCATCTCATAGACCATGCTATCTGACATGTAAATGTCAGGAGTTCATACCATCTCATAGACCATGCTATCTGATATGTAGATGTCACGAGTTCATACCATCTCATAGACCATGCTATCTAACATGTAGATGTCATCTCATAGACCATGCTATCTGATATGTAGATGTCATCTCATAGACCATGCTATGACATGTCGATGTCACGAGTTCATACCATCTCATAGACCATGCTATCTTACATGTAGATGTCACCTCACAGACCATGCTATCTGACATGTAGATGTCATCTTATAGACCATGCTATCTGACATGTAGATGTCACGAGTTCATACCATCTC